>RJWM01001011.1:85873-128234 GCA_004363535.1 Dasyprocta punctata
TTTTTTTTTTTTTTTTTTTTTTTTGTGGCACCGGGGATTGAACTCACAACCTCGCGCCTGCCAGGGCAGGTGCTTAAGGCACTGAGCCAAACTCCCGGCCCTGGTTTTTTGAGGCAGGGTCGCACTATGTAGCTCAGGCCGGCCTTGTGCTCACGTTGTAGCCCAAGCTGGCCTCGAACTCACAACGCTCCGCCTACCTCAGCCTCCCAAGTGCTTAAACCATTTTCATACATAAAAAATAGAAATTTCTAGTTCCTTCCTAGTATTTTTCTTCCTCTTACACTGAAACTTTCAATTGAGGTTGATTTGGTTTTAATTGTATTATTTTTTCATGGTGACACACACTCACATCTTCGAGAATGTTTATGTAAATTATACTTCATATTTCTCTACAGTTGTTTCCCTAGTTTGTGTTTATTCTTCTTGGATGACCTAACTTACTTCTCAGGACACAAGGCTATTATCTTGTTTCAAAGTTCTGTCTCATTTTCTCTTTCTTTTTTATTTTAAATTTTATTTTAAACAGAAAAAACCTAAGAGATTAAAGTAAAACAGAATTTCACAACAGGCCAATAGGAGAGTAACAATAATCAGCATATTGTGTACTGTTACATTCACGGTAGTTGTTTAGAGTCTAAGACATAGACATAAAACATTGTCCAGAAAATTATTAGCACAAAATTTTTCCCTCAATGAATCAAGAGAAGCGAGCTATATAACTATCTTCTTTTTTGTTATGACTGCTATATTATTTTCAAAAGAACATTTCACATTAAAAACGAAATCTGAAAATGACCCTGTGAAAACTACTTTTCACTCAAATTTCTTTTTCTTTACCTATCTTAATGAATTTTTTATATACATACATAATTTCCTTTCAGTTTGTCACACAAGTGCAACAATACAATGGTTACATATGTGTGACTTATTTAGTTCACTGAGAAGTAAATTTTCAAAGTGCATCCATTTAAGTGTGAAAATGTCTAGTTTATCATTCTTTATAGCTGAGTAGTATTCCATTATATAAATACCACATCTTTTTTGTCCAATCTTCATTTGAGGGGCATTTAGGTTGTTTCCAAGATCTGGCTATTATGAACTGTGCAGCTATAAATATAGGTGCACATATATCACTGTGGTATGATGTTTTTAATTCTCTTGGGAAGATAATCAGAAGGGGAATAGCTGGGTCAAATGGGACCTCTAGTCCTAGTTTTTTGAGGAATCTCCACAATGTTTCATTTTCATTGTCTTGTTTGGTTTGGTTTTATTCTGTTTTGTTTTGTTTTGTTTGATTTTATATCTGGTGGCATTGTCAGCTATTTTGAAGATAACAAGATATATTATGGTAGCAATTGTTGATTTCCTATTACCTTATTTTGGATCCCTGTATCACTTTCATAATTTGTTTTGATTGGCTTTATTCTGTTTCATTTTGTTTGGCTTTGTACTTTAAAAAAAAAGACCTAACTTACATGTCTTTGACTTTGAGAATCTATCTCTGATCTCTCAGGTAGTAGTCATTTTATCTTTTGTGTTTTTTGTTATTATTTCACTTATCATAAATTATAAGTTGACTCATTTCTAATCCTATGTTAATTGTCATATTTCTTAAAATTCTAAAATGTGTTTTCCTTTGGTCCACTGAATGGTTAATCTGATGTATAGACTTTGAACTACATATGATAAACACTAATATATCTTATATGGATCATAAACATTATTGCGTCCTTGTTTGTTCTACAGTATGAAAATAGTTTCTTTCCCTGCCTAACCTTCTGTTTCATCTTATATTTGTATTCATAACCCAGTTCCTGTTCCAAAATTTGACTGACAATTCTTATTTACTAAAAGTAAAATTTTCACAGTTGAAGGAAATGTAAATATAAATACACTTGCATATGTCCTTATTTTCTTTAAAGGAACAGATGGATAAAGAGACCTCAAAGTACTTCCTTGTAACTAACAATCAATGACATGTACAGTATACTTTTCTTTTGAGTTTACTTGTAGCGTATTCCTTACACTTACAATTTATCCATGAAGATTGAGGATGGCCTTTTACAATCACATTTGGAAAACAGGTAGATTAAAAATCAAGCCTACTCTCTAAAAAATACTGTAACAGGACTCATTTCTCAACCAGAATATATGATGCTTTTGTATCAATCTTTCAGCGTAACTTTTTTAGTGGGCTTGTAAATTCACTCATCTATCTTTATCTGCTATGAAACTTCATGTTGTATTTTTTCTAGAGCATAATAAAACAAATAGATTCTTTATGACTTCCAATGAAAAATAAATGTTTCATGAGGAGCATTTTCTCTTCACTAAAGCAGCAGAAATATAAGCAACATATGACTTTTATTTGTGTCAACAAACTTTTAGAAGAAAAAAACACAGTAAGTCGGTTTCTATGCTACTGAAAAGAAAATGTTCTATTTTGCTAAAGTGCATTCCTTCTAGAGAGTTCTTATTCTAGTGAGCAGTGTGAATGAGCGTTAAAATCTGTATGAAGACTGGATCCTTAGCCTGTGATTGAAAGTGGAAAGTTTCAATAGGTTTGTGTAGGACCAGGAGACATGAAATGTATAGTCAATAAAATACCATTTTCTAGTCTAAACCTTTTCCCTTTTTGGAGAGCTCAATTTTAATTTGTTATTTTGGAATACTTAAATTTCATGTAGTTTCCAATAGCTCCTATTAAATGAATCAAATATAGGAAATACTTTAGAGAAAAAATCATTTTGACTAACATTTTATATACATATATATGTATATATATATATATATATATATATATAAATAGTCCCACACTTACTAATTTCTTTTATTTTCTATTAATTGTTTTATACCTTTACCAAATTACTGTTCACACTTTATGTATCTTTAGGCTAATCAAATATTCATTTTGGTGTTTTGTTTAGTTTTGTTTTATCCCTTACAATCTCTCCTTTTTGTAAGACTGAATAGCCTCTATGTTATGTTTATAATTTATGCTTTCCTTATCTCTCTCAAATCTTAGTCAGCTTGGGCATAATTTTGATTATAACACTAACTATGGAGTAATAATATATTATACATTTTTTCCCATCTTCTACCTTTCCTGTAGTGCCTATGTTAAGAATCAAGTCTCAGTAACTGAAAGTAATTTTCATTTTTCACTAAACAAAACTAGCAATCATATTAAATTCTCTGGCAAAGAGAATACAATGCAAATGTATTCAGTCGTAGAAATGGAGGAATGGAAAGTTTACCTCTTTTTATCTAGGAAAAATATAATAGCAAATAGGAAGAAGGACAAAAACTTACGGTTACCATGAGGGATTTTAGTGGATCAGATAAGGTAAAAAGCTAATCATTATGATTTCAGTAGTTCAAGTAATAGATTCAGCAGAATGAAACGGACAACCTAGTGTTGCAGAAAAGATCACCTAATAGAGCAATCTTATTGGTCTTGACATTTTAAGGAATTCATACATCTCTTAAAGAATTCAGCAGATAATTAACTGTCAAAGTTGAGAAAGTAGACAAGATAGTGCTATGGGTAGAGCTGGTGGACCACTGGGTGGCCCAGCCCTGAACTAGGAATTCAGAATGATATCTAGGGTTATCTACCAATGGGCAAAGATCCAGTCAAATAAGAAAATTCCCTTTTGTAGGTAAGAAAATATGAAACAAACTTGGTTGTCATAGAATTCTAAAGTAGATGATGTTAAGTCACTGAAAATTGAACACTAGCATGATAGCACTAAAGAAATCAGAGAACCCAGTTCCAATGGTATCTTGCAACTCATCCTCAGGATGCCAACATAGAGCAAATGGAATGCAGAGAGTATTTTGAGGTGCCAAAAATCTGAAATACTGTGTTTTAACCAAATTAAAAAAAAACATTCAAAGGAAACTATATAAACTCTTAAATTCTTAGATGTGAATTCTTGATCGACTGGGAAACAATTTTTCATGAGTCTTTCATATCTCCCATATACTCAGAAGAAGAATCATATAGGCATGTTTCTCTTCCTTCTTTTGTAAATATATATGGTAGAAACTTCTTTGGAAGAGATAGAATTTGCCTTCCCCCAGAACTGACAGTTAATTTGTTTACTGTTTAGTTTAATAAAGATACTTTGTTCACTCTAGGACAAAGCCTATGTGAGACTATTGGTAGCTGTTCTCATAAACCCACTACATGCATAGATTGTACCTAGAAGTTTGTGTTCCACATGAACACAGTGACAAGTAAAAAAACAATGCAAAGATAAAATTCATGCCTCTGGATCCCTGATCAAATATTGTTCCATTTTAAATGTGGTAACTAAGCTGCATAGAAATAAAATTTCCAGCCCTTCATTTTTCATTCAATGAAGTAAGCAGTAAGAAGTTTTTAAAAAAATAGGATTTAGTTGTGTGTGTTTTGGGTGTATGTCTGTGTCAGAGAGGATGAACATAACTTCAGATTTAGTGGATATATGAGGAATATAAAAGGATCTCAGATATTGTCTCACACATAAATTAAAAAGGCAAGATTGTTTGAATTTATCTCTCTCAAAACTGTGACATTCATCTTTTCCTCATGTCCTTTGGTGTAGGATTTGTCAAATCTTTTCCCACTTTAACCTTTTGAAGTTTTTCTATCTTGTGACATTTTATGGTTTAGCTCTGAGAAGCATTTGGATTATATAGGCACTATACTCATTGATGGCTCATTTTTTGATGAATTCAAAGCTCAATGTGCTATTAAGAGTTGAAGCTTGGTTGGAGATGGGTTTCTAGGAAAGTAAATAAAGATTATAATCCCCTTCAGGGCTTGTGTATTGGGTAATACTATGTCCCCCCAAGTCCTCATATACTTTTGATGGGGCTGAGTCTGGTGTTTGTGATTGGTTTGTTATCTAGAGCTGGGATTGGTGATGTGAGTGCTGCACCCACCCAGGGGTGGAGCCGATATACAGTGTAAGACAGGAGGGTCTTCCTCTTGCTTGCTTCTGCCCTCTTGCTCTCTTGACAGCACACGTTGCTGTTGCAGCAGTCATGAATGGCAGCCCCGCCACACCATGCTTCCTTGGAGCCAACTGAGTATGAAGTGAAACTCCCAAGAAACTGTAAGAAATAAACCTTTCCTTCCCTAATTTTGGGTGTCAGGTATTTTGTCTCAGCAACAAGTGAAAACTAACTAAGACAGAATTTGGTACCAAGAGTGGGGTTATTGCTGTGACTATTCCTGACCATGTGGGTTAAGAGCCTTTGGAAATGGCTTGTGGGAAGAGTTTAGAAGGGTTCGATGATGTCACCTATATGCATAGAACTGGAACAGTTTGGGTTGTTCCGTATGGGAGATTCTGGTCAGAGCCCAGGAGACTAGAAAGCTGATAGAAAGCCTGCCAGTAAAGACAAGGCTCGGGTGCTTTGTGCTGGGAAGAAGGACTGCATTGGTTTTTGGACTCCACATGATGTGTGTTACAGCTTCACAGAAAGTTTGTCTGCATTTTCCCCATGCACAGAGACTTTGCCTGAGATTGAGATTAAGGGCAAAGGACTCATTAGTTCAAAAAAAGAAATTGCAAGGCAGCCAAATGTTGAAATGGTGGCCTGGCTACTGTTGGGGTCTTTTAGTCAGATTTATGTTAAGAGCAAAGAGCAGAGCATAGTACTTTGAAACCTTGTGAGTTTGGCCAGAAAGCTGTGGACTGTAAAGATGGAGCTGAGCACTTGATTGCTGAGAAGGAACAAAGAAATAAAAAAGATGGCCTGGGGGAATGCAGGGAAGCAGCCGGCCTCCATTCTTTGCAGCCTCAGGCCTTCAAAAGTCAAAGAGTTTGCTCAGCAGAAAAAGCCACAGAGTGCCATGTCCCAGAGTGGCAACAGAGGCTGCAGGAGGTTTCAAAAGAGTCATGGCCACACAAGGTCCCAGAATGCAGGCGGCCACACCAGATTCCAGAATGGTGGTGGCATACAGAAGCTGTTCCTCACAATCAGGTTCAGAGAGCTCAGCAATCCAGGAAGTCAACCCCTACTGCCATGCGAGAGGAAAGCCTGCTACTGCTCCAGCTGGCAGCAGACCTTGGTGGCATCCATGTGGCACTGATTTTAGGTGCAAGGAAAATGCACAGAAAAGGCTAAAGAAGCTTCCGCTGCATCTGCAGAAAGCCATGTATAAAGATGTAAGGGTGAAGCCAAGGAATATGGATTGTCCAAGAAAAGCTATGAAAGTTAAGACCCCTGAAAGTGCCACAGGGGTGGACTCATTCAAGCCTTTTGGAGCTTGCAACCAGATTGCTTCAAATGCTGAGCAGAAAACTCCAGGACTTAATGTTTGTCATGCTGGATTTTGCCCTTGCTTTGGTTCCAATGTTTTGTATTTCCCTGTTTGTAACTTTTGGAATGATAATGTTTACCTTACGCCTTTATATGTTGGAAGTGCTTAACCTCATTTTCATTTATACAGGGGGCTACAGTTAAAGAGTTTGCCATAGATCTAGGAGGAGATTTGGGACTTGGACTTTTCAACAATGCTGAAATTGTTAGGACTTTGGCAACTCTTGGAGAGGGACTAAATGTCTTTTATATTAAGGATGTAGATGAGTCCTTGGGGATCCAGGGTTGTAATGTATTGGGTAATACTATGACCCCCAAGTCCTTATATACTTTTGATGGGGCTGAGTCTGGTGTTTGTGATTGGTCTGTCTTCTAGAGCTGGGATGAGTGATGTGAGTGCTGCACCTGCCCAGGTGTGAAGCCAATATACATTGTAAGGGAGGCGGGTCTTCCTCTTGCTTGCTTCCACCATCTCGCTCTCTTGCCAGCATGCTTTTGCTTTTGCATTGGCCATGAATGGCAGCCAAGCCATGCTATGCTGCCTTGGAGCCAACTGAGTATGGACTGAACCTCCCAAGAAACTGTAAGAAATAAACCTTTCCTTTCTTAATTTTGGGCGTCAGGTATACTGTCTCAGCAACCAGTAAATTGTTGCTGAGACAGTATACCTGACACCCAAAATTAGGGAAGGAAAAGTTTGTTCCTTACAGTTCTTGGAGGTTTCAGTCCATATTCACCTGGCTGCAAGGCAGTGTGGCATGGGGGGACTAGCCGTTCATGGTGGCTGACAAACAGCAAGGCGTGATCCTGGCAAGAGAGAAAACATACCTTCTTCTCTCACCCTTACACTGTATGTCAGCTCCACCTCTGGGTGGGTGCAACACTCACATCACCAATCCCAGCACTAGACAACAAACCAATCATGAATGCCTGACTCAGCCACATCCATGTCATGATTACATGAGACTTGGTGGGGCCACAGGACCATAACTATAACATGGCTCCTCCCTTCTCTTCCTACTCCATGATTTCCATTAGAAGAGCAGTTTTCCTTTCACCTGACCCCTTCAGTATGCCTTTCAGGCCTTGCAAACAGCCAAAATAAACTGTCTTCCTTAGTGTGTGCATGTTAAGTATTTTGTCCCAGGAATGAGAAAGCAAGTAAGATACAGTTTTAAGACTAATAAACCACAAATGATATTTATATCTTCTTCAATTTCTTTTATCTATTAATTGCCTTATTTGAATACTTTATAAGTGTTGTAACTATCATAGAAAAATTGGAAAATGTGAAAAAAATTTAAAGAACAATGCAATAATTTTAATATTACATCCTGCAGTAACTACTATTAATTTTTTGTACATTTATTTCCACCACTTCTAACAAACTGTATTCCTATTTCATTATTAGGACATCACTGAAATGCATTTCTGTATTTTTATACCAATGGCTTTGATGCGACTTCAAAAACAGGCAAGATTCAAAAAGATTGAGATCTGCTAGACACTTATTTGTAGAATAAATATCCTAGAAAAGTATTCATGCTGAGGAGGAAAGGTTGACAAACAACATTTTATGAATGAGAAATTCTCAAATTTTGAAGGAAATTATGATTTTGAATTTGGTATGATTTTATCACTCAGATTCTTCTGTACCCTCATCATTCATCAATTCGTCTTCCCAGTATGGAAAATATAGACTTTTCAATATTAAAAAGATGATTAATTTTGGTGAATGAAAAGTCTCCTTAGTATTTTTGTGATTGGTTTTAATATAGATGGCACAAGAAAATTCTTCTCATTTCCAGCATATACCACAGGAAATATTTGTTGTCTCATCTTTCAAGCATATCAGCAAGAGATAACAGTTGCCCAATGGGCACAATACTGTGCAACAAAAGCTGTTTGGTCACCCAGCATAAATAGCAAAGCACAGTCACATCATCTTTTGCATGATTTCATCTATTAGTCATAAAGACTATGTTAATAAAAATTGTAAATATGAGATTTCACTTCAAATAATGACAGTTGAGTTGTATTGTATCAATCATCCTGAAAATCATATATATTCTAAAACTACTTTTTAAAAAGCAAAAATTTTGAAGACACTATATTGTGATCAAAAACAGACAAAAATAGAAAAAGAATCATTTTGGATGAAAAGAATAGCACTGTGGAAGTTTCTTAGGATTATAACTTTGGTTTTAGAGTAGAATCCAATCAATAAGAGCTCCATTTGGAATCCAAAACCTGCTGTCTTCACTAGTCCAGGAATCAAAAGAATCAGTTTGTGGTAACTAGAGTAGGTACAGTATATATTTCCATGATTTTCTTAGCTATGTGTTCCTTACAGAATACTCAACTTGAACTGCATATAGTATCCATACTGCCATCATGAATTTTCTTTGTAGTTGCTCAGAGAAAGCATAAATAGATGAAGTCTTGCGTAAATGGTTTTAATGTTATTGAATGAAATGAATTTTTCACTACTGGAGATTAAACTCAACTCCTTAGAACTAAGCTACATCTCTAACCTTCTTTTATTTTTCTTATTTTGATGCAGACTTACTAATTTGCAAATCTACCCATGCTGGGCTTGAAATTGTGACTCCCCTTCCTCAGCCAGGAGTGCCAGGATTAAAGGTATGCTTAATCATGTACATTTTAAAGTGAACTGTTGCGACCCTCCTAAAGTTGGTAACATGTTTTGTATTACACTGCAAAGAAGAAACTCACATTTAGGAATAGTATATGGTGTATTCTAAGGTCTATCATAAACTCAGGAGAAAATAGCCATCTCTACATTATTATTTAAGTTACATGCAAGCAAAAACTATTTATGTCCAATTCCTACTTGTTTATTAGAAAATAGGAGAGGAGTACAGGGATGAAGATTTATAATTTAGATTATGTTAAATATTCTTTGTCACAGGATGTGGTGGTCCACACCTACAATCCCAGCATAGGGGAGGCCAAGGTAGGAAAATTGCTGTGAGTTCAAGGCTAACCTCCACTGCAAAGTGAGTCCGAGTCTAGCATGAGCTACACAGTGAGATCCTGTCTCAAAAAAAATTCTGAATCAAATGTAGTTTTTTAATCAAAAGTCTTAGAAGTATATCTATACATTGTTGAGTTATGCTGTTCTTCAGGAAAAAAATTGTGCTTAAGTAATAATACCAGGTCTCATATATTTTATATTCAATTGTTTTATAAGTATTACCTTATTCTTCTGTAAACCAGCCCATTAACAAGTTATTAGAAAAACTATAGTCTTTTTAGGAATGGAGGATGATAAAGGCATACATTGTTTTACTTCTTCTCTTTTCCTTTTTCTCTCCTCTGTGTATCTTTCTTTTTTAGCAATTCTTATGCTTAGGAATTCACTTTTTATTTCTAAAGCTTAGGAATTCACTTTTTATTTCTAAAGCTCTCTCATTTGAGCTAAAGTCCTAGTGAACACATGACTTCAACCTCATGAGACAACCCAAGTAAAAACCATCTATTTCAGGAAACTCAGCCACAAACTTATGAATGGTGTTATTAAATTATTGATTTAAGTGTTATGCTTGGGGATGTTAAACAATATTACAAGTATGTGGCCAACTCTTAGGGTATAATATTAAAACACAGCTTACATGTTGATGTTTTATTATTTTAAAATTGTTCTAAAAAGTAAATATATCAAATTAACCTACACAGCAATATACTCATGTATTTATGGATATGTAATCAAATTATATGATAAGATATAAAATTATAAATTAATATGTAGTGAAATCCTTTGTTTCAATTTATGCCAATGATTATTCTCTTGTAAATAAAATACTTAGTTTTTTAAATTCATACCTGAAATGAAATGACATAAATTCAAAATATCTTTAGAAATAATTGCATATCTGGAAGCCGGGCGTGGTGGCGCATGCCTTTAATCCCAGCACTCAGGAGGCTGAGGTAGGCGGAGCGTTGTGAGTTCGAGGCCGGCTTGGGCTACAACGTGAGCACAAGGCCGGCCTGAGCTACACAGTGCGACCCTGCCTCAAAAAACCAGGGCCAGAAGTTTGACTCTGTGCCTTACAGGCGCGAGGTTGTGAGTTCAATCCCTGGTGCCGCAAAGAAAAAAAAAAAATTGCATATCAAATAAGTATTAAAAATTCTATGAAACCCATTGTAACGTAAAAATATTATTGTTTTAGTTTTGTTCTATTTCTTTTAAGTTTGTTAACTAAAAATAATATAACAATGCTGAAAGTGTTACATTTGCTAAAACTGAATAAAGTTTAATAAGTATTGATGTAGTGATAGTTTCTTAGATGTGGGTGGATAGATGGATTGATAGGCAGATTGTACTTTAGAAAAAGGGCACAGAAATTAAAAAAAAGAAAGATGGAATGGACAGCTGTATCTGTACCCAAAGTAACAACAAATAGCCCAAGCTAGACAAATATATATTAATTTATATCACTAAAGTTTAAAAACAATATAAAGCATATTGTTTGATGTAACAGTAGAGAATATGCTAAAACAATGCATATATAATAATTTGCCCACTGTTTTAAAATTAAAATTATTCCAAAAAACATAGCTACAGTGAAACTAGAGAAATCATACTACCTGACTTCAGAATGTACTACAAAGCTACAATAATCACAACTAGGTTTTGGTGTAAATGCAGACTCTCAAATCAATGGAACAGAATAGAGACACCAGAAATAAATCAGCATATTATGGCCAATTTATTTTTTTCTAAAGTAATCAGTAATATATAATTAGGAAAATACAGTATTTTCAGTAAATTTTGTTGAGAAAATTGGATTTCCAAGTGCAGAAGAATTAAATCAGACCCTTTTATTGATAGATTGATGATAGGTAGTTGAACAGTTAAATATGTTCCCTAAAACTCTAAGTTTATTAGAAGAAAATAGAAGGTAAATTCCACATAAACACAAAAACACAGGCAAATGAAAAAAATACAGACAAATGAGTTTATATCATTATAGCATTTTTAGGTTTACAATATGCAAAGAATCTGAATAGCACTCAGAAAAGTGGAGGGAACCAAACTTTATCACACTAGCAGGCCCAGAGGAGTATGGCACTCCAAAGTCTGAGCTCTGTGCTTGGGTTTTAAAAGCCTTATATGGGTATTGTGGTGGGAAAAGGCAAGCAAGCTAAGTTACAGAAGAATAAAGGCAGTTACTCAAAGGCAACAGGTTTATGGCTCTGCACATCTGGTTGCCCTCAACCATTTGGGGAGAGAGATAACAGCATGCAGTGAAGCTACTTGCTCATCAGGCCAGGGTGCAGCTGGTATGACAAAGGAGAGGGTTATCAGCAGGGGCATCAGAGTTAAAAAGTTTCTTTTTCCCCGACATTATCAAATGAAAATGCTTCTGGCTAGCTAAGGAAATAATAACAGGATGAACAGACAACCTATGGAAATTAAGAAGATATTTACATTCATATAAAGAGTTAATGTGCAAAATATATGAGAAACTCAAACACATTAATAGAAAATAAACAATCTGATTTTAAAATGGGCAAGGGACTTGAATAGATATTTCTTGAAAGAAAAAATGAAAATGGCAATAAGTATATGAAAAAAATCATTACTAATCATTAGACAAATGGAAATAAAGCCAGAATATAGTATCACATCATATCAGTGATAGCAAATACCTTAAAAAATGAAAGATAAATGTTAGAAGGATATGTAAAAGAGAAAATTTGAACATCATTGACAAGAATGTAAATGAGTACAGTTCTAATGGAAAACTGTATGAAAGTTTCTCCAAAATTAAAAACAGAACTATCATGTGACCCAGCAATCTCACTAGTAGGTGTATATCCAAAAGAAATTAAATCATTACATTGAGAAGACATCTGCACTCCTCTGTTTATCACATTACTATTCACATAGCTAAAATGTAGAAATAAGCTGAGTATCCATTAGACGGATAGATAAAAAATGTGGCATATATGCATAACAAAATATTAGTTAACTTTAAAACTGCATGGAATCCTGTCATGAACCTGGTGAACTTGTTGAGTAAAATAAGAGAGGCACAAAACAATGATACCACATGATCACTGCTGCATGTGAAATCAAAAAAGTAAACACAAAAACAAAAAATGAAATGGAAGTTACCAAGGTGGGTATTGAGGAAATGGTTATGGAAAAAGAAGTTAGATGAGATAAGAGTAATAACTTCAAAACTGCTGTAACACAAAGTGCCTATAGTCAAAACAATTTATTGTCATGTTGAAAATATCAGGTTAATTAGATAAAGCGTTCTCATCATTAAAAATGATAAGCATGTGAGGGAAGACATATGGAACTAACCTCCATTTAGCTATTTCACAAGGCACACATATGTCAAAACCACATGTTGCAGATTTAATTTTAATTACTCAATCAAAATGTATAAAAAGAAAAATGTGGCATTTGAATTTAAAGAATATATGATACCAGGAGTACACCTCCAATTGAAATACTGAATTCAGTTAGTAATGGTGTTTGTATATTGTAGTAAATGTCCCACTGTGTTAGTTCCTTTTGCATAAATAGGGCGAAATACCCAGCACTCACGACTCAAAGGAGAAGTTTATTTTAGAGGGTTCAGTTCATGCTTAGCTGGCTCCACTGCAAAAATGCAAGGTGAAAGGTCCTGGCAGAACAAACTGCTCAAATTATGGAAATTCAGAAAGCAATGAAAGGTGGGGAGAGAGAGAGGAAGGGGGGAAACGAAAAAGGGGGGAAAAGAGAGAGGGAGAGAGAGAGGGAGAGAGAGAGAGAGAGAGAGAGAGAAAGACAAAGGAGGGACAGGAACAGGGACAGGAAGAGAGAGAAATAACTGCCTTCAGCACATTCAGCCATGAACTCATTAATGGACTAATCCATTGATGAATATAGCACCCGTGTACTCCAATTACCTTCCTAAAGTCCCGTCTCTAAATATGTGAGACAGTTGGGGAACATTTAGAACTAAAACACATTAAAGCAAAATGGTAATAATAGGAAAACAAGAGAGAGGACCTTAAGGGATATATGGGAATTCTGTGTTTTCTAATAAGTTTTTTGGTAAAATTAAATGTATTTCTAAAATGAAGTTTACTAAGTCAAACAAGTTTTCTAGAGCCTTGGAAATAGTTATTACCTAAATGGTAGAGAAAATAATCTTGACAATGCCAGGTAAACTTGCCAAGAGTAATGATTATTGGTAAGAATAATTATACATTCTGTTAAATATTTGCTCTTAGTTTCACAGCACTTTCATTCCTTTGTCGTATTTAGCTAATAGCACAAAGATGACTATAATTTTAGCAACGCTTGCTTTTTATTGAAATGACTTTATATCATTAATATTTAATCAATTAATTTATAAGGCTTAGTAAAAATCAAGAATTAAAACAATGAAACACAGTAGGATATTATATTTTGGCTTACAGCAATAACATTATTAATAAACATTTATGCATGCAACCTAAAAAGCAAAACTCTGCAATTTTTCAAGCATATCAGTAAATAAGCCATGAAAGAAAAAGAGGTTGTAAATTTACCTTCTGCAATAATTAGTTCAATATAAAAAGAATAACTCACTTTAAGTGCTAAAGAAAACAGATTATGAAAAGCCAATGTAACTTGAGTTGTTTTAAAAAATAAATGTTGTCATTTCACTTTTAATGTTGAGTTTATATTAGTGTGTCAACCACAATGTTAAACATCATTGTAACACATGCCATGAGGGGCAGAGACCAGCTGAGACCATCAGGCAACATGATGTGGAATTTACTGTGCCTGTGTGCAGGCAGACAGAAGGTGAAAAGACCATCTGTAGGAAACAAAGAGCTGTGCCCTTTGATAGAGATTGAAGGAAGGCAGGGAACATTAGACAGGAAGATTTTAATAAACATCTGTGATCAAAGTCCTCTGACAATCTGCACCTCAGTGAACAAAGTCCATGAATCATGCAGTGTAATTTTTCAGGTGTCTCCAGATGTCTCGAGATATCTGGAAACCTGCAGAACTCCTTGTTTTATCTTACCTCCTTTATGACATCTTTGTGCTCACCAATGACCACTGTGGTAAGGTGCTGAGTTCCCTGCTGAGAATAGTGCCTCTCCTGCAAGCAGTTTGGAGGCTGAGAGAGTTAGGTCTCATGTGAGACTTCCAATCACTTTTGAGATGAATTTAAAGTTACAACACTTGAACCACAATGAAGCAATGGCATTGACAGGTCAGTAAGATAGTTCACTGTGTATTCAGAAACGCCTAGTGCAGTGGTGGTACACATGCAACAGTGGACTGTTTGTATCATTGAAACTCAAAAAGGTTCACTGTCACTGACCTACAGGATTAGTTCTGCACAGTTCTCGATGCATCTGAATGTTTTATTTACTGGAGAAGGAAGACCTACCCTAGGTGTGCTTGGCGCTAACAGGTTTGTAGCCTGTATGGAATAAAAAATGAAGGAAGAGGAAGTCTTGGTTTTGCTTTTTTGGAGGAGTTCTGGTCTTTGGTTGCCACTCTCCAGGCATCCAGGGAAGAACCTTCTCCTTGCCAGCACAGACCCTTCAGTTTCCAGATAGGCACTGGGAGGAGACTCTTCAGTGAGCTCTGTTAGTGTGCAGAAGGCTGTTTTGCATGTGGCATGCAAACTTACCTTGTAAATTAATTTTATACTTTATTAATATATAATATTAGATATGTTTTCCATATTTTATATTTCCATATTATATATTAAATATGCAATATCAGATCTGTTCTTCTAGTGAACCACAACTGATAAAGATAGCAAAAGTACTGTGATAACATTCTCTAAATATTTTTAATTATATAATAATTTAGGTTATTTGAAGCCTGTTCAAATTTTACTGATGGGATTGATTAAACATAAATATAAAGCTATATCCTAAGATAATTCATGCTGATATTAATTATATGTTGCTCAAATCACTCCTGATAGAGGTATATATTTATTCCAAAGTTAAATTGTAACTGAAATTCTTAAGATTTAAGTGTCATAATATTGATGTGAATATTGAATATGATACATAAAATCATAGGCTGATGTATCACAAGTCATTATGACATGCATATATACTCACAGAACATTTGCATAACAGAGATAACATATTTGTGAGAGAAATTGGATGTCTGCAAAATAAGATACATAAATTGACACATCTAATGATATTTTATTTCTCGATATTATTTGAATCAGGTATTTTAATGTCTAAGTAGCAGAATAGCAAACTAAATTTGGTTTAAAATGAAAGTTATAATTATATATACTAAGATTAGTATTTTTTTATATACTAAGATCAGATTTATAGAAGATTAATAGTTTATTGTCATTATTGCAGTTCAGAATGATCACTGATACTTAGGCTTTTTTGATTCTTCTACTGAAACTTCTCTATTATACATGTTTTTGTCCTCAGGTCTGTATCTTTATCTTCACAAGAAGGTTGCACAAATTTCAGGCATCATAGGTTTTTAGAAATTTCATGCAAGATATGAAAAGAAGACAAGATTTTTCCTTAGCTCTGCTCCTGTTTATGTTATCAAAAATTGTATTTCCTTACAGTGTCATAAAAGATTTCTCTTTACATCTGCTTACTAAGAATTTAGTCATACATGTATAAATAAACTAATTAAAATAGGAGTAATAGTCTCATGATTGACTAATATTTGGTTAATGTTTATCCCCCATGCCATGTTTAAGATAAGGCAGTTTTATTCTGAACATATTGTTTGTGATATACTAGATATTGTGTAAGCAAATGCTATGAAATAAATGATTACATAAAAATTGACCTTATGATGACTATATCAAAAGCAAGGAGGCAATTCTATTGTAGACCTAAGTTAGGTAAAAATATTTTAGGCAGTCAGATAAGGATAGACCCTCAAGAGTCAATGCAGATGAAGAGAATACAGTGCAGCTAGGAGAGGCACACTTATTAAAGACCAGACCTCAAGACGAAAGATAGAAGAACTGCAGTCTCATACTTTCCCTAGGGATAAACAGCAGTCATTGATATTTTAAACAGATATATATCTCTACTTGTTATTTTATCAGTTGATTATAGTTTTTCCTACATTAGATCAGTCTCACTTTATGCTTTTGAAAAGCAAAGTGTTCAACAACCTATTTGGAACCCCCTTCTGTCTCTCTTAGACAGAAGCTTTGTTTCCCCGAAAAATATAACTTTCTTTCCTCAATAAATAGATTGTTCTCTTAGCATCTGTTGTTCCTAGAATTAATGTTTCGATTTTTGGAGAATATGAACTTGGCATATCAGACATCTAACAGGTTTGGAATTATAATATTTTCATATTTTATCTCCCATATGATATCCTGTATCACTAAGTTCGTAAATAACGTGCCAGTTATTACTCCATTAAATCGTTATGCATAATTAAGGGTAACCTTATTTTGGAGTAATCTTCATAGTCATCCGAGGTTGACATGATTTATTTATTGGTGCCATTTATTTCAATGCTTGAAAGTTTCTTTAATATCCTTCTAATGGCTAAACCATGATGTTTCAATACAGGAAGTACAACATTAAGATACACTCAGAAGCCAAGAACATAAAATGCTTTTAAAGAAGATGAGATAGCTGATTCAGAATGAAGTTTGAGTGCCCCAGGCTTCCATCTGGCAGTGCTGACACCTGGAGGTAAAAATCAGGGCGGTACAGTGCTGCACTTAGGAGGTGAAAAATGTGTTAATTTACCCAGAACTGATCAGAGAAGAATTTTGGAATTTCTTCAGATCTGTTACCACTCTCTCCGTTTTTTGGGCTGTTAACTAACAAGGAAGTAGCCAAGAAAAGATGATTGCTCTGTGGAAAGGCCATTTAATGATCAAAACGTATTTCTAAAATATGGAGATCAAGAAGAATAGACAGAGATAGAGTTAAAAATGTTTTTTCTGCTTGTTGCTGAGGAGGACTTGCAGCAATACTGGATGCCTACTGAGTGTACCTGAGGAATGGAAAAAGTCAGTTCAAGGCCTTTATAATCAAAAGATCTCCATTGCCACACAGAAAATGATTAGAAAATTCGAAAACACGGCAAAATTAGATTCAAGGGTTAAAATGATGAGGCAAGTATTAGGTGATTTGACCAGAAAAGCAATTCTGATTTATGAGTCGTATGTCTCAATGCATGATTTTCTTTAGTAGTAATATTGTTTTATGAGGTGAGCTCCTTTTATGTACCAGATCTATATATGAATCTCTGAGAAAACTGAAAAGAATAAAAGATATGTTTGACAAATGACAGAGA
This sequence comes from Dasyprocta punctata, assembly GCA_004363535.1. Classification (NCBI taxonomy): domain Eukaryota; kingdom Metazoa; phylum Chordata; class Mammalia; order Rodentia; family Dasyproctidae; genus Dasyprocta; species Dasyprocta punctata. The sequence goes on from RJWM01001011.1 coordinate 103,488, forward strand.
TACATTCATGCAGACACATTTTGGGGAGGGGAAATATGTGATTAAAATATTTTCTCTGAAGCAGTGTAGTCATCATTTAAAAGAGGCTTGGAGTTTAAAATCAAATACATATTCAGAAATTTATTGGACATTAAGTACTTCACAATATTTCAGTGATTAAGGTATAAATATTTAAAATTAAATCTAACCTATATATCTATTTTACAACTAATAAAATTGCATTAAATTATTTAAAATGATATATATTATATTAAAATATTTAAAAATATTTTACAGCTAGTAATACAAAGAAAAGGATATTAAGAATGGACACAAGGACCAATCAAAATGGATAGCAGACATAAAAGTCTAACTAGATCTTCAGGCAAGTGCTGGCTTCTATGTATGCAGTATGGACAGAAAAAATATTTATGTAGGTATAGTCTTCTAGTAATTTAGAGTTATGATTTGCTTCACTGATGAATCTTAAAAATCAATCAGAAGGAAACTATTTATAGCACCCACAAATATTCATGTAAATTTCATTTGGATGAACTGCTTGACAACACTTAAATTTAGGAACTTGATGGCACTGGACAATAACATTTCAGATGATATTTTAGTTTTATGAATAATCTAATATATACAAAGCATAGTTCCTTTTCATATATATTTTATTATATCTTAGCATTTTGCCCCTTTGCACAAGTGTGTAACTGTAAATAGTGTGTATGTATAGAAATATTCAACACTAGAGAACAACTGGATGAATTTTAATCAGTTTTTGTAGCGCTGTAGTGAAACTGTATTTTCAAAAATAAAATGGGCATGAAACGAATTCACTTCATGTACAGATGGAACAGGAATTTACTACAGAACTTCATAAAAAAGTCTTAAAATATTTTTCCAAATTTGTATCACAATAATAATAGGTTTAACATATGTGAAAATGAGTGTTTCACTTTCATGTCATTTAAAAATGCATTATTAAATAGTATAATACTAACACTTGCAATTGTAACTAATGTCAGGAACTTAAAATATTCTCAATCAGGTTGAAAAGAAAGAAGGTATTTTATGCCACTGTAAATGCAACAGTACAGTGTAAATGCTACTAAAAATAAGTTAACAAGCTTCAAAGTTGGCAAAAACAATGGGATGTTCGTTCAAAGCACAAAAGTGTACTTTGACAACAAATACCGGCAATATATCTTTTACTGCAATGAATTTTTAATATTTAAAGTTATCATATTATTTGACCAGGCCTCATATATACATCAGTAGGCAAAAAATATCTTGACTACTATTACATAAATAATGTGATTTCTGCCATTTTGAAACAAATAGTTTGATAATAGCAAGAAAAAATACTATTTTCTTATTCTACAGGTATGCATATATTTATATCCTTATAACCAGAAATGTGTCTTTGGATACTTTACTCTAGATTGTTTTAACTGAATAAAATCACAGTAAGACACTATCTCTTATAATGTTAAATGCTATTTCACTACCACATTTAGAATTATAGGAATTTTAATTTTGTTTAATCAGCTACAATTATATCCTTAGAAAAAGTAAAAACTAGTAGTTTTGAAATTTATGCTAAATTTTTCTGACATAAAAAGTTTTTCACAAGTACTTTGCAACTGAGCTTTAAAAATAAACCCTAAGAAGTAGGTTAAATCAAAACTGTTAATAGAATTTAATGCTCATTTCACTTCTCCAATTCTTGATTGGTTCTTTGAAATAGTCTAGTTTTTTGAATTATTCATATATTCTAGGTATTAGTTCTCTGTTTGAGGAATAGGTGGCAAAAGTTTTTTTTTTCTTTTTTCTCATTCTGTAGCTTGTCTCTTCACTTTATTAATTGGTTCTTTTACTGTGCAGAAGCTTTTGAATTTCATATAATTCCATTTCTTGATCATTGCTTTTATTTCTTATGCAATTGTGATTTTGTTTAGGAAATTCTTTCCTACACCTGTAACTTCATGTGTTTTACCAATTTTACATTGCATTAAGTTCAATGTTTCTGTTTTAATGTTTAGGTTTTTGGTCTGTTTTGATTTTAATTTAGGAGATGGTGAGAGACATGATTTTAGTTTCCTCTTATGCACATGGCTAACTGCCTTTCCAAGCACCATTCGTTGAGTAGGCTATCTTTCCTCCAATGTATGCTTTTGGCCCTTTATAAAAGATCAAATACCTGAATGTGTCTAAGGAAGTGTTTGTATCCTCTATTCTTGTACATTGATTCATACATCTTTTGTTGTTGTTTTTCTTGTTATTTAAGTGCCATGTTTGTTTTATCACTATTACTTTGTAGTAAAGTTTGAAATCAGGTAATGTGCTGGCTCCTGCTTTAACTCTTACTACTCAAGATGGCTTTTGCTATCTGGGTCTCTTCTGCTTCCATGTGAATTTTAATGGAAAAGTTAAATGGAAAGACACTTCTCAGAGGAAGAATTACAAATGCTCAACAAATCTATGATAAGACAATTCAACATCCCTGGCTGTTAGAGAAATGCAAATTAAAACAATGATAAGATTCCATCTTATCCAGAAAGAATTGCAGTCACCAATAAATAAAAAAAAATAATAAATTCTAGCATGGCTATGGTGAAAAAGGAGCCACATATGTTGTTTCAGACTAGCCAAAGTACCGTAGAAAACTTTTTTTTTCCACCACCGGGAATCTAACTCACAACCTCACACCAGCCAGGGCAGGCGCTTAAGCCACTGATCCAAACTCTCGGTACTTACTGTGGAAATTATTATAGAAATTCCACAAAGAACTAAAATTAGAAGCTCCATGTAATCCAACTATCCTTCTTCTAAGTATTGTCCCCAAAAAACTAATCCATCATACTACAGTGATGTATCCCAATGTTTACAGCAATACAATTCATAATAAATAGCTAAATCCTGGAAGCAGCCTGTGTACATCCATCAACAGATGATTGAATAAAGAAAATATGTATCTATCCATAATGTAATACAACTCTGCTATACAGATGGGCGAATTTGAGATATTTGTGCGAAAAAGATGCATTAGAAACACATAATGTTGAGTGAAACAAATCAGGCACACGGGCTTAAATACTGTATAGTATAACTCATTTGAGTTAAGCAAAATACACACACACACACACCAAAAAGAACACAATCAGGAATGTATAGAGGGAGACAAGGCAATAGATCTCTTGCAGTTGGGAAAAGGTCCAAGAGAACACAGGTGAGAGGGAAAGGGGAGGAGAAGGAGAAAGTATTAGAATAAAGACATGCCATGTACAAGAAATAACATCAAGGAAAAGAGATGTTACATGTGATAAACATGAGATAAGATTAATATCAACAAGAATGAAAATGGGGCAAGGACATTTAGAGCAGGAGGGAGGGAAGTAAGAAGGATGGAGAAAGAATTAAAAAACAATAAAGCTTTATTAAGTACATATACCCACTCCACAAAATGACTATAAATTGCATGTGCTAAGAATATCAACTGATTTTTAAAAAGAAGAAGAAAAGGAATTAAGATGCATTATGTACATGTTCCAATTCCCCACAAGGAATACAAACATTGTGTACTATTAACATGCACTAATAAAAATAAGTAATAAAAAAAGATTTAATGATATAAGGTAATACGCTAGAATTGGGTTCACACAGCTATCCTATGGTAAAGAACTTGCTGTGCTATGTTGGACAGTCAATGATTCAATATCTTTCTAGTTTAGCTACTTTGAAAATTAGGGAATGGTTGGGGGCTTAGCTCAGTGGCTTAGGCGCCTGCCTGACAAAGATGAGGTTGTGAGTTCGATCTCAGGTACAAAAAAAAAATAGGAAAAGGAAAATCAGGAAAAGTATGTAATATAGGTAAACTTTTATGCTCTTTAGTTCTAAATCACAAATGTGTACTAAAAACTTAACAAACTCTCCAGAGTTACAGTTGGGACAAAGTAAGAAATGTTTTTTTATTCTCTGAGGACAGAGAAACCAGGAATGGAGCTCCATAGTAAGAAAGCCAGTGTTGGAAAATTATTTATTTTTAAGATGTCAATAAACACAATTACAGTTAGCACACTATTTCAATAAGTGATCATTTTTTATATAATTATTAAGTTGTGATTTAAAGCTACCTAACAAGCATTTCTACATTAGCTTACTTCTCACTGTAAAATTTATAATATAGACATTAGTGTTTCACTTTAACTTACTGAACAATATTCAAAGATGAGAATATTTGATTATAATTACCAAAAGTGTATGAAATATCTGTGTATTTATAGAAGTTGCACACATATTTGACCTTTGCAATACTTAACAACTAATACATCTTGATCTGATGATTGCTTGCATAAAAGAAACTAACTTTATACAGGTGATAAAGGAAATAACACATGATCTGCATATAAATAAAAGAATGGAGAATTAAGAAAAACATTAGTTATTCACTGATTAAACACTCTTACTTTATATAACAATTAGGGGCCATAAGTTATATGGTAGTAAGATTGATAGTTATGTCACAGATATCCAAGCAAATTATTCATTCAATCACATAATCATTATCTTTCCCAGTCTGTCGCAAAATGTTGTAAATTTTGGTGTGCCTCTGTGGAAACAGTATGAAGCCACTTTCCTTTTCTTGGTGTGTTAAGAATTTAAAGTACTGTGTCTAAATCTATATCAGCTTTGCTATTGAGCCTGTGACTTGTGTTGCTTAGCTGGGACCGCAGTTGAGTAGAGCTCTCCATCATCACGCCTTAAATTCAAGCATCTGAAGAAGTCTTTGTCTACGTGCTACTGTGGTCACTATCACAGGATTGATGCTCAGCAGCCCACTTAACTGCGCATTGCTCCATTGCTGCTGGTAATTTAGCTCATTTAAGTCTCTTTAATATGACATCTTTATATAGATCTGTTTTTTTTAAAAAAATCTTTTACATAGTAAGCTTTTGATTCTACAAAGAAATTGTGTTTCAAATGTGTCTTTATATCAAAGAATACCGTGGAAGTGTTATTATTACACAGTGATTAAGGGCGAATTGACATATGCTAAATGCTGAAGCATTGTAGTTTCTGAAGTTAGACATGCAGATGTGGAAGTCATTCCACTAAACTTTAAATTGGCAGCATCACATCTCTGGAACACATAATTGCTAACTGACTATGAATTTTAAAAATCTAAAATGTTCATTCAAAATACATATATCAAACTAGGAATATTTTACTTTACTTGACAATACATTTTGCATTTAAGTAGAATAAAATAGAATGATCATCTTTTATTGTATTTTAATTATTAAATTGACCTGAAAGTTTTATTGAAAGTGGGCCTACAAATATGCTATTTAAGAGAATCTTTTATATTTCAAATTAAAAATGAAATATCATTTGTTTGGATTTAAACAACACTTATGTCACATTATAAAATATCAAGACAGTAAGCATTGCAGAGAGTAACTGGTGATTTATAGAAGTGCAAAGATCTCATTTTAAGGAGCTCTTAATGCAATAACATTCATTTTTGCGAGTTTAATATCAATAATCAGTATCTCAATAGTTCTATGGGAAACATTTCTTGACTTCATAACTGTTTAAAGTTTTTTAATTAAGCAATTTATTCACAAATTAATAGTTAATCATGAAAAGTAATAGGTATTTGGACTATATTTTACGGTTCTTATAATATCAAACAAAACATTTTTAAATGCAGTAAAAATACAAATGTGAATTAAGGCAGTTTTTTCTACAGCACTTCCATTGGGTCATATATCATGTAGTAAATTAAAAACACCTAATTTCTAAATTCCTTCTAAAGTTAAAAGATGCTTTCTATAAAAAGTACATGTAATCAATATGAAGCAACTATAAAAATCACTACATATGACACTCTGCAATTTAATTTTCTCTTCATAATAATCAGTTTTATTTTTAGAATAGATATACATAAGAAATGAATGGTTTAGTACCCAAATTACTCTATTTCACTATGAGTTTAAACAAATATATAATTTCTCAAATCAATGTGTTTCAATGTTTCTTTTTCAGTAAAAGCAAATGAATACTTAACTTTTATATATGATTTGCATTTTAAAAAATAACATTTCTTCTTTTACAAAGGGATATATCAATTTATAAAGGAAAATATCTAAGAAATCATCTGTATGCATTAAAAGTTTCACATTAATCCAAAGTAAAATTTTTAAGAGTTATGTATATGATAATCGTGTCTCGATTTATATACATATCAGCATACCATTTTACATATCTCTAATATATACAGTGTATCCATTCCTCATACCTCAATAATCTGGAAATATTGTTAAAGATATCTAAAAAGAAGAGCCCTTTTAACTATGAATTACTAGTGGATCACTTCATTTTACAAGTGTTCTAAAGCGACCCCTACCCTATGTCAAGTATTGTGTAAAAATTCTTAACAATGATAATCCTATTAATATCCAAATTTATGTAAGTATTTATGACAAATCCAATAAGATTTTTCTTATTTAAGCAAAGAAAAAAAAGACATATATAACAAGGACAACAAGCAAAAGAGACAAACAAACGAGTAGAGTAAATGCACAACAGTAACATTGCAGGTTTACAAAACCGGATGATAGAAACTTGACAATGGTTGCAATATTGCATATCGTTATCTTTAAAATGGTTACTTACATTAACAGATATAGACATGTAAAATTGATCTAATCATATGAGTATTAATTGTTCTTTCTCAATAATGAATACATTCAGCAGTGTGTTCATTTTAGTTATCTTACATATACGTATATACAGGCTTATATCTTTTCCTTTTCCCTTTCTCTTTCCACCTTTTCCCTTCCCAATTACTTTTGCTCTTTGAGCTGTTTTTTATGCTTACGTAGTATTTATTATAGATTTTGGATCATATATACTTTTCCATTTCTTACACTAGGGAGACAATATGGTACCACAGTGATATCTGTGCACCCATGTTTATAGCAACCCAATTTGTAATAACCAGATCTTGGAAACAACCCAAGTGCCCTTCAGTCAAAGAATGGACAAAAAAGATGTGGTATTTTTATACAATGGAGTACTACTCAGCTATTAAGAAAGATTGCACTGAGACTTTTGTAAGTAAATGGTCACGACTTGAGACCATACTCATAAGTGAGATAAATCAAACCCACATGTGTAAATTCCAATAAGATATTAAAATTAGTCCAGAAGTTTTGGGTGAAGGAGGATAGGAAAGAGTATTGAATTAATAATCTGATATGTTTGATATGTCCATTTAAAGCACTGCTTTTTAGTGAAACTTATACTGTATATACTATGTTGAAACTTTAAATATGTTACTTGAAGTCATGTCACTTTAAATAAATTCAGATACATTTATTCAAAATAACAATATGCAGTTATTTTTTTCAGGAAGGACAAAATTATCTAAATATCAAGCATAATTATTGATGCCTACTTTGTTTTTAGAAGGAAAAATTTTTCCTAAAGTTCAAAATAATAATAATCTTATTTGCAATAGAAATTGAAATTAAGATTAAGATGTTTCATTATAAGATTAAAAAGCTACATGTCTCTATAATAGTCATAATTGTTAAATTTTTTTACATATGTTGTAGTATTCTTCCAAATGGAGGGTGAGGAACGTTCACTTCTCTTCAAGAAGGATTTCCTTTTTTCCAACCTTTGTTTAATTTTATGTACACATTCTGGTGATTAATTCTGGATTTCTACTCTATTTTAAATATTGTTAAAGGATTGTGGTACTCAACAGAGACAAGTTATTCATTAGTTTTTAACTAAGCTTGTTAGTGTCTTCAGAAAAGTTTAGTCATTTTTTATCTTTTTAGATTTCTCTCTCCCATCCTCTTTCTTTCTCTCATTTCCCTCTCCTTTTTTTCTCTTTTCCTCTCTCTCTCTCTCTCTCTCTCTCTCTCTCTCTCTCTCTCTCTCTCTCTGTTTCCTTCTTTCTTTCAGTGAGGACTATAATCAAATGTTTCTCTAGGTCTACGATTTTTCAGTGCAGAACTTTGGGAGACTAGTTGGCATTTTGCTCTTCACAACTGTTTTTATTAAAATTATTCCTATCAGTGTCATCTGCACACCTACAGTGTGGTTCTGTAATCCTCTAGTAACTGCACAGTACTAAAATTCTTCAACAAGTTACTTTTATCCTCTCAAAAATATTGCATTTTAGAACTCACACTTCAGTGTAAACTGTAAGTCACACGTAACAGTGTAAAAGCTTAAAGGGAAACGAAGGACAGAGAAAGTAGGTATAATGCCACCATTTAGTGTTTAAAATAATAGCTTGTTCTTTGAAAAGTCATGTTCACCAGACTGAATATAGGCATAAGTTTCATTTGAATATCATTTAACATGACTTACTTATTGAACTTCGTCTCTACTGACTTCCTGTTAAATCACTCTACCTGTTGCTACTCTTATTTCCTTTCTATTTCTTTGAAATGTAGCAGAGGGAGTGCATCACTGGGGATTTCCTTTCTAGTCTTTTCTTTTGTAGCTGAAATCAGCATACTTCCAAGGAGATAATTTTGACAATACAATGAGCAAGAAAATAGAGGAAAATTTTTAACTTGTTATCCAAAATCATAAAAATGGAGAAACTTCAATCCCCAGGAGTATATTTCTCAACAAAAAAACAGCAGTCAATATGTTAAAAACTCACCTAGTCTGGATATTCTTATATACGTCTTTAAAAATCTGCCATGACACAAACAAAATATTCAGCCACAAAACACATCCTAGGATTCATTGCAATTCCAATATTCCCTGGGGTTTATTCATAACTCACTTATATAAGTATACTAATAACAGTATTTGTATATTAATTTATGGTTCTCAGCTATATTGCACTTATTATTTTATTTAAATCATATGTTATCATACAAAATTATGGTACATGAGGTTAAGTGACTTATTTGATTTGTTAATGACTAAATAATTGAGCATATTTGGCTTTAAGCTGTGAAATTTACATATTTTCCTGCTTGGAAAAATTCTTTTTCTAGTAAGCAATTTCTGAGAGAATTCATTTACATTTTTTCAAATTGACCTGAAATAATTAACATCATGACAAAGTATTGATTATTCTCAATAGGAAATAGAAAATTTTAATGTGGAACAGAATTCCAATGGTTTATATTGATTATTTGAATGACATTTCTACAAAAGTGATCTGATGCTTAGCAGTATTATTTTAAGAGAAATAACGATTCCAAAGCATAATAGAAATTGTACTTATTTTTACCTTTATGAATCATTTACCTTTATTTTAAAAAAATCTTAAAAAAAAGCAAATATTCTTGAAAACCTTTATGTACTTAGCTCTAGTTGTTACCAGAGTGTTTGATTTTAAAGAAAATGTGATTATGCAAATTTCAAAAGGTTCTTTTATAACTGGAAGGTTTAATTTCACCATATAAAAATGTTGAAACTGCCAATAGCAATATGTATTTATGAAATGATCATGTTTTATTAAAAACATAAAGATGATGATCCCAATTCATAAACAAGTTTAGTTCTTTGGGAGTATTATTGATTTAAGAAACATCATTCATTAAGGTTGGGATCAGGGTATAGCTCAGCAGAGCAGTGCCTGCCTGGTAAGTGTGAGGTTGTGAGTTTGATTCCCAGTACCATAATGGCTACACTGAATTTCTGTTTGGTATGGGAATTCTTTCTCTCTGTCTCTCCTCTCTCCTTTTGCTATTAGGCTGTTAATGTTTTGCTCTTTTGGACCAATGGTTGAGAAACAGAAAAGATTTAAAGATTGCCAATATTGTAACACATTGCATAAAGAGGTTTTAGTCACAAGATAAGAATACCTATGATAGTGGTCCCATAAGAGTATAAGGAGCTGAAAAATTACTTCAACTTAGTGACTTTATAGCAATCCTGATGTAGTATTATGTATTACTTTTGTGTTTGTGGTCATTCTTGCATCAAAAAGTCTATTTCACTACTAATTATATGTAAGTACAGAACAAGACAGATAATTGCTTACAGTATATAGCATTTGATAATAAACAACTATGCTACTGGCTTAGTTGTTAAGTGTATTATGCATTTTATTTATTTTTTGTTTGTTTGTTTTTTGTTTGAATGGGTTTTTTTTGTTTGTTTGTTTGTTTTGTTTTCTTGGTTTAGTTTTTGTTTTGTAATAGAATGTTCCTAAGTAGTCCAGGCTGGAAGTGAATTCACTATGTAATCTAGGCTGATTTAGAGCTCATAATTATCCTGCTCAGCATCTGCAGTGATGGGATTATGGAAGGAGGTCCCCACTCCCAGCTTAGTTGTTTTAGTGTGAACATTTTCTACTTACAAAACATGTTTACTGGAAAATATCACGTCTTATTCTGATTGTTAATTGTGATATGTCAACCTAACTTAGTAGGAACTGCTTAGGATATTAAATTCTGGATGTGTTTGTGGATAATTGACATGGAGGCCAGTATACTGGGCAGGAAGGACCAACCTCACTCACCCCAGTTGTGAGTGGTAGCAACAAATAGGTTTGTAGGGTGAACAGAATAAAAAGGGAAAGAAGGAACTGTTTTCCTTTTGGAAGTGCTCCAGTGTTTACCATTCCAAATGGACATCAGTCTCTAGTTTCTTCAGTTTTCTAACACAGATTTACACTAGCAACTCTATAGTGAGTTCTAGGTCTTTAATCTCAAACTGGTGCAACATCTTAGATTCTTCTCATTCTACAGATTCCATCATTTTGACTGAGTAGCTATGAATCCTCCAGTTCTTCAGCTCACAGACAGCCACTGTAGGTTCTTCATTCTTCTAGAAAATTCTATCAAACACATGTGTTATGCTAGGGGCATTCTCATACAGCTTCTGTTTACAGCATCTCTTCATTGTCTCCAGAGGAGTGTCAAATGACTTACTGATCCATATCATTCAGGTTTGGGTAAGTACACCCTATGGTGTGTCCACCAAGATAAACATGAGTATCAGAATGTTTCACATGACCTACATAGTAAATCGCTCAAATAAAATTATTGACCAATAGAAAAATCTTTGTTCAACAAAATGATAGAGATATGAATAAAATGTCATGGGAATCCTTACAGTAAGTTCATTATGTTTATTTTTATATTATGGTACTATCCCACAAATAGTAAAGATGGCCTTACAACACTTTGAAAATCACATGGGCAAAGGATGCTTGCAATATAGTTAGTTTTTCATTTTCCTTTCTTAGTGAAAAGTAAATTAGTAAATTAAAGAGAGTTATTTTTTAATTTAAAAACAACTCTTCCACTTTTGCTTCCAGCAGGAAATTTTACAATGATAGCGTCAAAAGGGAATAAATGATATAGGTTTTTCATGGGCACTGCTTGAATTATTGAGAATTAGGTTTTTCAAAGACATTTGTTCAAACATTGTACTGCAGCATTTCAATATGATTGAAACTTACACTATTAGACATGGAATATACTGACAAATATGGACACATGGATAATTCTTTACAAATCCTGTTGGACATTCTTCATTAAGCAAGAAAAATGTGCAGGTAAAATTTTTCAGGTCTAATTTTATAATTAATAAAAATGCCTTAATTTGGATCTATATTTTTAAGATGTCTGATAATACAATGTAATACCATATGAAGTCTAACTTTGTAGTGTTTTTCTAAAAATATTAAATTTTGTGCAGAAAAGCTCCTACTTATACTTTTCTCAAAAGATGAAATCTTATCTAAAGCAGGGCAAAACAAAATGTAATTTTGAAATTTCATCTTATATAATAAATTGCCTTGCATAACTACTTACATGTTTGAATGTCCTAGAGAAGTAAACTTTCTAATGATAAATTAATGCAATCATTCATTGATGGTGTGTTTTTCCTAGATTATATATAGGAAATAACCATCTTCGGACAAGGTAAAATGTTTTCTAATATTGTCAATTTGGTTATTAAATTAATCTAATTATAGAAACCTTAAATTCATAGAATTTAAATGTGTTGCAATTTTGGACCTCATTCTCCATGCCTGTTTGTATTTTTGATGTTTGTTACAGCTATTATTAGTAACTCAATAAAAAAATTGCTAGCATTACAACTTGGTGCTTACCTCATAATTTTGAAGAGAAAAAAGGTAGAATCACCAAACAGCACAGGCAATTGAATGAAAGGGAAAGTGGAAGGTCAACAAGAGGAATATAACATGGCAGAGGCAAACCAATGTATGCCGGTTGTAACCATTAATGTAGATGGCCTTAATTCAGCAGTAAAAAGAAACACAGGGAGAGTGGATCAAGAAACAAGATTCATCAATATGCCTTATACAAGAATGCATTTAACTTGAAAGGAAATTCATAGAATGAAAATCAAAAGGGAAGAAAATAATTGTTCCATGTGACAGAAAGCCAGAAAAAAGCAAGGGTAAATTGCCTATCACCCACAGAATGGATAAGAAAGATGTGGTAGTTTCATACAATGGAAAGCTACGCAGCTATAAAGTAGGATAATCTTGAGGCTCTTGTAGGTAAATGGATGCAACTGGAGGTCATGTTCATGGGCAAAACAGTTTGAACTCATACAGGTGAACACCAGCATAAAAAACAGAAGGAGTTAGTGGAATACAAAAATACAATAGATATTATAAAAGTGTTAGGGGAAGAAACACGTAGGAGGAGAAGGTGATAACCAATGTTAATTTCTTATTTTCTTGTTTTGAACTCTTGTAATGTTTTCACAATTTTGTTAGGTTTGGTTCTGTTGTTAGATTATACTGTGTCTGATGGTATAGGCAGCTATTTGGAATATAATGGGATCTATTATGGTAATCATGGTTGGTTTCTTATTATCTTGTTTTGAAGTCCTACAATACTTTCATTATTTTGTTTAATTGGTTTCATTCTGCTTTTCTTTTAAATTATTGTGCCTGATGGTATGAACAGCTATTTTGAAGAGAACAAGAGACATTACAGTAGCCACTGTTCTTTTCCTGTAACTAAATTTGAAGTCATGTAATGTTTCCATTCTTTTGTTTTGATTGGTTTTAATTTGTTTTCCATTATTTGAGTTCATTGTGTATGAGGATATGAACAGCTATTTTGAAGAGAACAAGAGACATTATGGTAGCCATTATGGTAGTCATTGCTGATTTCTTGTTGTCTTGTTGTTAAGTCCTGTGTTGCTTGCATTGTTCTGTTCTAATTTGCTTTGTTCTGCTTTGTTTTGTTTTGTTCTCTTTAAAATAAAAAAAAAACAAAGAAAATGACTTTATTCAAAAAACTGGTTCAGTGTGAAGACAGAAATACTCTTGTTTTAAAGTCCTTCTTGCTATAAAGGTAACATAGGGGTGGATTACATGGGTAGCTAATGTGTGTCCCCCCTGGTGAGTGAGTGCTGTCTTAGAAAAAGTAACCAAGATGATCAGATCCTTACCATATAGACTTGAGATGATTTTCAGTTCTGCAGATCTCAAGAACAAAGATCATTATTTCCTTGGCATTATTCCCTGGGGCTATTCTTTTTGCTGATCAATAACATATGGCACACAAGACAGTCAGAATGTGAAAATAACTGCATAAGAACGTCTTTCTGATTGCCAAACTCCCTGTAGTAAGTGATTACATTTTCCAGGTAGTGAATGAAAACATCCTTAATGCTTGGTTTCAAAAGATATGGAACATAAAATGGTGAATTGCTTTAAATATTTTATATTAAAAAGAAGTTCCAAAAGCAATAAAACAAAATCTTAAATAATGGAACACTTTGGGAAGAAACACGTTAAACACTTCTTAATAAATGTTAAATAAACTCATAAATATAAAGATGCAAATGACTTTTGAAGTTTAATTTGTGAAAAAATTGAGAGGTTCTACTTTCTCTTCTTTAGAGATTTTATGCCATATAAAAATGTTAAACTTTTTGTTTGAAGGGGAGAGGTGATTAAATAGTGATAATAAATTAAACTTGTTTTCAACAAATATTCGCACACTTGCCACATGGTCTCTTAATATAAAATGTCTGTCATGTTGGCTTTGGATACGTGACATGCTAAGTTCCTGGAATTGTGAGTGGAAATATCAGAGTGCTTTCTCACATTTTTTGCTTCTGGCCTTTTCCAAGGGTCTAGAAATAAGAAGTATGGAGGACGACTGAATTTAGTTTTATAGGTTAAATCAGGGACACAGTAGCATTTCCATATATTCTAATTAAAAGATAAGTACTTACTCTTTGCCACTAAAATTTGTGGTGATATTCAAAGAAAAACTGACTGATGAAGTAAATATAGAAGAATTCAGATAAGGTACATGAAGTAATAAATAAAAGAAGTAGCATGTGGCTAGATGCAAAGTATTCTTAGTTTTTTAGGTTTTAGGTTAGATAATGGGCTCATTAAACTGCTTAAATGTAACATATGAGACATGTTGCATATACATTATAATAATCACAAAAAGGCAAATGAGTAAGGAAAAATTTTCTAATGATTCAGAAGTATTTTTTTGTAATAATCTATTTCCAATTAGATCTTATTCCTGAAAAAATAATATGTCCATATTGCATGTTATATCCAAATATGCTAATAAATATACATTTAAAAAATATTCAGAAGAGCTCAGAACAACAAATTATGTAGTTCTCCACAGAATAAAACTGAATAAACTCACCCAATTACCTTAGAAATGAATTGATTTTAGTAATTTCACTTTTAGAATCATAATATTATACTATTAAATATATGAGTGACATTTTGAGATGATTGTTTTGCCTTTTCATATGCATTTAAAATTATAGAATGTCTATCTTTCTATGTAAAGGCTTATAATAGAGTTACAACTGCATATTTTTCAAACCCTCTTATTTATGAGTTGAATCGAATGACTTTATTAGAGTACTTTGGACAATTTTTTCAGTGAAAAACTGCAGAATTTCTGAGATATTTAGTTAAAAATAATTTAAATGCAATGTCCTTAAACTACTATCAGATCACGAACATCTGCTTCAAAATGGAAATTATTTTTAGATAAATTACATGCTATTTTCATTGCTCTCATATATTAAACATTTTAGTAAGTTCACTATTAATTAAAATGATGTTAATGAACAATAGTTTAAATATTTTGTTTATAAAAATTGTACCCTATAATTATTGTCCTTGGAGTGATATAATTAATGAAATATTAAAAATCAAAACAAAAAGATCTTCTTACAGTTTATTAAAGTCTAGGAATCATATCGATACCCAAACTTACTATAGTAGATTGGTATTACCCAATTTCTGCATACAGATTGCATTCAGAAGCTAACTAAAGAAAAATTTTAAAGAGAATAATGTGCTATCAGTATATCTGGTTATTATTAAAAATCAAGCATGTTAATTTGCATTCCCTGCGATACTCAAGATTTGACTTTGATTTTTTGCTTGTTTTTCTATTTCAGCATCTTGAACAAACACAAGTGAAATATCATTAAGGAAAAAGTAAATCTCACTTATATTTATGTTTTCCCAAATATTTTAGGGTGTAAAATCTGAGGAAATTCATTAAGTAGTATCACTCAGTAATTCTTTCATAACTTTTATTAATTTCCAAGTGAATAAATGTGGCACATTATATATAGAATCTTTTTTTTTTTTTTTTTCAGCAACGGGGATCAAACTGACAGCCTCACTCCTGCTAGACAGGCGCTTAAGCCACTGAACCAAACTCCCAGATCTAGGTTTTTGAGGCAGGTTCACCCAGTGTAGCTCAGGCCAGCTTTGCGCTCGCGTTGTAGCCCAAGCAGGCCTCGAACTCACAACACTCCACCTACCTCAACCTCCCAAGTGCTGGGATTAAAGGCGTGCGCCACCACGCCCGGCTTCATTTTTAATTTTTTTATTTAAATTTTTTAAAAAATTTAAAATGAAAAATGAACAAAAGCTATGATACAGAATCTCAAAACAACTTAATAGGAGATTAATAATGGTTAATATATTGTGTATTATTATCTTCAAAACAGTTGCTCAGATCACAAGATATACATATGAAAAAAATGAATGTACAATGAAAGCACAGTCTGTTCTTTTTGATGAACTAACAGAGATCAGTAGTAGAATCACTTTTAAGTGAACATATAACTGCACATTGATCTTTATCCCAAACATAATGTTTCTAATTAAACTTTTCTATAAATTTCACATTTTATGGCTACAAACACATATACATCACTTATTTTTAAGGCATTTATTCTATAATCCATGAAAATATGAATTCATAATGAATTTATTAAAACATTTATTATACAGAAATAATGAAAATAGCAAAAATTACCTGAAAGTAATTTCCCTTTTCAAATAGATGTTCATGATATTACAGCAATGTAAGGAAACTGCATTTATAATATATTACTATATTTATGAATATAGATGTCCTTCAGTACAAATATAAGGGACAAATGAGAATAAATTTAGCTGCAGTAGACTTAAATTTGTAAAACACTGTAGATTTCTAACAGATTTATCTTAATGTTATTCAAAGAGTGCTAGATAGATCATAAGTAACCATTTTTTCCTATCCATTTCCACACAATGGGACTGAAGAGTGGTCCTGTGCAATCATTAAAAATCTCTTTTTCATAGTCTGTTCAATTGATGCATTCCTTACATTTGCCTAAGTGGAATTCGTTATATATTCATGCATTCCTTCTATATCTTACTGTTTCAACCTCTTCAGTACTCATCTGTAGCAATATTAATTTCATTTTTGGTTGTTACTTTGCCATCTATATTGCAACTAAAACTAATCTAGCATTTTTCAAGTGATATGAAATCCAAATACTGAATTTTATTAAAGGTAGAAAATGTAGTAATACTGTAATTCTCATGTTAATAAATCTTTAGGATTTATTAATATATATGGCAGATTTTTCTCTAAAATGCATATTTCGAAGGCTATGAATGTATTTTTTTTTTGGTACAGTACAGAAAATCAAACTCAGGACCTTGCACTTATCAGGCAGGTGCTTGTGCCACTGAGCTGCATCTCCGACCTCAATGACTATAAACGTGTAAGTTACTTTTTAGGAAAAGTCTTGCAGGACCATATTTATACAGAGAAACATAAATGCATATATTGTTAGTTTACCAGTCAAGTACTACATGTTACTCATATATTGTTTAAGATTTTCAAATTATGTCTGATTTATTTTTTCTCATAATTCCTCACATTTTACAATTCTAAAGTCTTGCTAAGAAGTATAGTATGTGTAATTTATAATATTATACCTGGTTAGGAACATTGTAAGGGAAGTCATTTAATGTTGATATAAAATGTCACCAGAGATTTTTGTTTTGTTTTTTATTTTTGAGAGGAGAATTAGCTGTTGCTGACACTAGAACATCCTGCATTTAGCCATGTGGGACTCACCTGGCTTTATGGTTATGCTGCAGCGCTCTGGTCCCAAACTATTAGACGTACAGTTTAGGGTGTAAAATTATCATAAATAATAGGGTACATTATAGAAATACAAGGATATGTTTATTCACATGGAAAAGTTTTGGTTTTAAAAGCTATTTTGACATGTTAGAATTTCTTCATATGATTTTGAAAATATACATAACCAAGTAGATTATCATTCACATAGAAAATAACTATGTGATTACCAGTGATTGTAGAATCTAGATATTGTTTCATGTTTATGAGAGCACATGTATCACCTTTAAAATCTTCCCCTTTTTAATCCAATTTGGGACATTTACCATAATACTTTCAACAACTTGCAGGGTATTGCTTGTTGCAATGTGACAAAGTGTCACATAAGCAGTAGTTGAAATAAAATTGTCTTTGGAACTAGGGTCTAATTATCCCACACAGGTATATGCCTGCATTCTAAAATTCAATGATTTGAAAACACAAAATGGAATAGTCATCTGTAACCCTCTTGGTTGGTAAGTTTGCCTATAATAGTAAACTTTGCTTCTTTTGGTCCAATGCAGTTGCTTCATGCCAAAGCATAATGCTTCACACATTTACTCTCAGAATTGCAAAATTTGTTGGATTTGTGTGTTTTATATCCTAGGTGTTTGTGGGAATAATCTACAAAAGCAATACAATCTGTTTCCTAAAATTAGGCATAGTATTAAGAGCTCATGCATGCTCCAAATCTTTATACTTTAATTACAAAACATAATTTGTTTCTCAACATTCATGTCCTCAGCACTAGAGATCACTCTAACAAATTTTATATAATTGTACTTCTGAGAGAACATTTAGCATAGACACTGCCAAACAACATTTTTAAGGATTACAGTACTAATTATATATGCTTTTGTAATAAATTTTTAAGATCCTGATGATTGTGATAGATACATACATATATATGATTACTAAAAATCAGTTAAATATTCTCTGCAAGCTGCATAATGTCTACACAACCACATTTTGTTGAAAATTCATTTTTACAGAAAAGTTACCACATTTAAGAACCAGTGCAAGGGGCTGGGGATATAGCTTAGTGGTACAGTGCCTGCCTGGCAAGCATGGGGTTGTGATTTCAATTCTCAGTCCAAAATAACAAAAAACAAAAAACAGTGCATTGGAAACTGTTAGTTTCTAGTATGTTAATCCAACTTCAGTCTGATTCTTAATAAGCTATTTAAGATTTGACTCGTTTATTTTACTTTCAAATTTATAGAGTGCCAATAGAGTGTTCCAGAGTCATTTGAGGAAATACATGAAATCCAGTGAGAGGAGGCTGAAGGAAGTCAAGCAATATAAATGACAAAAACCATGCTTCACTCAAGGGAAGAGCAGTATATGAGAATTCAAGAAATACACAGGCCAAAGATAAAAATTAGCATT
The DNA here is from genome assembly GCA_004363535.1 of Dasyprocta punctata. Classification (NCBI taxonomy): domain Eukaryota; kingdom Metazoa; phylum Chordata; class Mammalia; order Rodentia; family Dasyproctidae; genus Dasyprocta; species Dasyprocta punctata. The sequence goes on from RJWM01001011.1 coordinate 122,306, forward strand.
ATGAAAAAGCAGATAAAAAATATCATTCTTTGTGGTGGTAGATTTTCATTCTAATAAAATGGGAAGCCATTAAAGTATTGTGATCATCAATATCACACTATCAAATTATCCCTTTAAATTTATTGGTTTAGTAGGAAATATGAAAATATCAAGAGAAATAAGACTATAGACTGAACTACCAATAAGAGACATATAGCAATAAACTAAACAAGAAATGGCAAAGGCATGAACTATGTAATGTCAATAAGATAAGAAGAAATTTCTCACAGATCAAACTACTTCAATTTATCAATCATGGTATTATCACTGAGTATAAAATCTCTCACACGCTGAAAGGAAACTTGAAAAAAAACTAATCTAGTTGGGCAAGCAGAGAACTTTTGAGTGGGATATTTTGAACTTCCAGTGGTTTAAACTATGAATTTCAAAAAATGCTTCGAGTTTGACTACAGCAATATGGGTTGAAAGCATCTGGTTATCAAAAGAGGTAGAAAAAAAGACACTTGAAGATACCATGTAAGCCAGGTGTGGTGCAAGTAATCCCAGCACTTGGGAGACTGAGGCAGGAGGATCATTGCAAGTTTGAGACCAGCCTTGGTGATAAAGTGAGTTCAAGGACAGCCTGAACTACATACTGAGACCCTGACTCAAAAAATAGGGTTGGGGATTTAGCTCAGTGGTGTAAGCACCTGCCTGGAAGGTGCAAGGGATATACATATACACGTATGTTTTTAGTATTGGGGATCGAACTCACAACTATATATATATATATATATATATATATATATATATATAAAATTCCTTCATTTTGCTTACTTATTCCATGGAGTAAGTAAGCAAAATGAAGGAATTCAAAACTTACGCTACCAATAATCTCTCCATTGCCAATTCTTGGTCCTCAGCTTACCAAGGTATAATTTTGTATGATTGAATTCTCTTCCTAGAAGTTTTCTTGAAATTTTTTTTTGTGTAGTTTCTGTGATATAGTCCTTTTTCATTTCTTTCACTTTCATTTGTAGGCTCTTTTGTTTTTAAAGATTCCTTTTTATTCCTGTGACTGAAAAAGTCCAAGGCTAAGTACACTGACCTGTACTCTGTTAAAAAAATTTATGTGGCCTGTCTATTGCCCCATGCCTTGTAGTCTATTAGCCATAGAGCAGAGTTTTAAATGAAAAGCCACATGATATCACTCCTCTTTGAATTCTCCAATGACTTCCAAACTGTTTCACAGTGAAACTCAAGTGCTTACAAGTCCTATGAGACTGTGCAATATCTGCCTTCAGTAAAGCAACTTCACTAATAACCAACCGGGGAGGAAGGGGTCCCATTGTATAGAAGATAACAGAGATCATCACAGTACAGGAGTAGGAATTCAAACTCTCCTTTCTGCTGTATTAGGGCTTCAGTGTTATCAGTGTTTGAGTTCAGTGAGACAGAACACACTCGCAGCACGTCATAGGCAGCTTAGTTTATTACTTGTGGATAGGATTAAAGGGGAAAAAACACACAGGACTCATTTTGATTGAGTCGGCAAATACTCTAAAGGCTTTCCCAGGTGGCTAAAGATGTGATTACATGTGCCCCACTAACAGCAAGCTGAAGGATCTGGACTGCACTCTACACTAAATTATAAACCTCAGGGGCACAAATGATGCACTGGGCATCTTACTTACAGGGGAGAGAGGAAAACAGCTTGGGTGTCCTCTGTAGTTTCTACCTAATTCCAAAAGAGGACAGGAAAGATGCCTAATAAAAAAAATAGTATTCAAAAAGTGGGATCTTCATTGTGGGTATGCCTAGCCATGTGATTATGAAGTTTATTGGAACTTTTGCGGGGGGGGAGTTTTAAAAAGCATTGCAGAGGCAGGCCAGAAAAACTGCAATGATGTAAGCAGATCTTAATGGGCAGTTCTGGTCAGAACTCAGAGAAGACCAGAATATTGATAGGAATATGGAGCAGAAAGGTGAGGCTCATGAGGTTTCAGATGAAAGAAGGCCTCTACTTGCAGAGGGCCAGACGTTCTGTGTGTTACAGTCTGTCAGAAAATTTGTTTACATTTTGCTGAAGAGATTAGCACTATATAACAAAAGTCAAGTACTTTGCACCAGGACAAATGGAACCACAGCTTGAGGGCATCTCAGGTATTGACCAGATTGCTTTACTAATAGGATCAATAGGCATAAAGAGTAAACTGCTTTGAAAAACCTTTCTTTGAGAAAAGGTTCCTACGTACCCATATTAAGGGCCACTAAAAGATGTATACCTGATTTTAACCATTAGGCATTCAGAGGCCTCTGCAGCCATGGTGTTTTGAGGTCTGACTACTGTTCAGGCTGGCAGCAGATCTTGGCATTATCCACATGATAGTGGCTTTGTAGGCCTGGAGAATGTAACAGGTATGTGTTCTAAGAGGCTTCCATTCAGATTTCCAAGGAATATCTTGGAGACTAAGTAATGTAGTATGACACTGTCATGGTCTCTCCCAGGAACCTCCCTCTCTCCCTTTTGCCCTCCTCTCTTCATGAATTATAAACACATCAAAAGTCTTTATACAAAATATTGTATATTTTCAAACTGTTTCAAAAATTCTTTGATATAACACTTTAATAGAAGCCATGAAGAACTGAGAATATGCAGTGATTTATTTTCTGTATACGTGGATACCACAGTTTTCTTGTCTTACCTGAAGGATCTCTTTGATTGATATGTCTTTTTGATGCCATATATTTCTTTAATGTATCATGATACATAACATTGCATCCCCCGAGGTTATATGTTAGAGTTCAATTTACATTTTATCAAATCAATGACAAACAAAACAAATGAGAGTAGAATGAAGGATTTGTATATATATACTGCTGCAGTTATCTAAATTCCAATAAATTTATACTCATTTATAATTTCAGTTATTCATTCATTCATTTTAAAACATATTCACAGTGAGATACTGCTATAAGTCCTACTTACTGCTCAAGTCCTGTGGTTGCAACTAGAAGAAAAGAAGAGTAAGGTTTTCTGATTTGTTTAAGAACTCTAGAGTAAATAGATCACAGGCTCAAGTTTTACCTAAGAAATGTAAAACAATAACAAATCAAAAATCAGGTTAGACTAGTCTGTCTCATTTTTATTGCCTTTTAAAAAATCTAGTCTATGTATCTTGTCAACTTATAGCATAATAAATTATGATAGTAATTTACTTCTCAATTACTACTAAAATTTAAAAGCATTCTTCACCTAAAGTCAATTTAGGTTAATTATTTTGAACCAACTTAATCCACTTTAACTAATGTAACTTAAAATATAGACAAATAAGTTTTAAAATATGTATTATCTTAGAGTATGTTTCCTAATGCAATTATAATATTTTAAAATATTATTTTATATAAAATAGATACTAGTATGTATGGAAGGATAGTAAAAAATATATAAAGGGTTAAATTCCCATAATGCAAAATACTTTTGAATTACTTTTATTATAAAGGTCTTGTCCCTTTTTATTACATACAGCAGGATGCTTTGGGGCTGTCATTGTTAATCTTTGAGAGTTTCTGTTGCTTTTACACTTTGTTAAGACTACAAGAAAATAATAAATAATCACTTGGAGAATTTATTAATACTATTAACCTTTGAAAAACAATCCCCAAATCCCAAGATTTTATATAATTAATATAATAATTTTTCTTTAAATATACATTTATTCACAATATTTTCTTTGTTACAAAAACTAAAATAATATTAATTTTTAATACCCATTATGTTAAACAAAGGTACATAGGAATTTACCCTTTTATTGTTGTGCACAGTAGATCATTCTTCACTCAAGAATTTTATCAGCTCATTACTTTTTAGATTTAATGAATGCAGTACTTCGTTCCTTGGAGAATGTGTTCATTTTATATTCTTATTGTTCTTTTGGCAGATTGGCAGCTTCTTTTCTTACCATCTGCCTGCCTTGAAATATACAGAGGCAATCAGTAGCAATATGCAACCAAAAATATGGAGCATATTGAAAAGGTATATATAGATATATATATATACACATACATACATATGCATTGCATTGGGACAATGAATGAAAGCAACTATAGCAATTAACTAGATAAGCCACAATCCTTGAAGCCTTGAAATTCTTCATGATGGCAATAGTACACAAATAAATACTGTCATTAATAAAAGTCAGGATATTTTGGATGTATTAATACCACACAGGTGATTAGGAGGTAACTGTTAGACTATCAAAAATGACCTTCCTATAAGGTATTTTAATACCGTAGGAGACATTAAAATTTATTAGTAACATATCCATGTTTAGAGTCAGAGTTATGCATAATCAAGATTGGTGAATTCAAGCTTTCAAATTATTTTTATAGACAGGTAAACAGATTCACAATTTTACAAGGATTTACCAAATAGTTAATGTGCAATGTGTTGGGAAAGTGATATAATACAAAATCCAGCTTTTTCTCCTTTCTCATATATGTCATACATGCATGAGAAAGCGAGAAATTAGAGCACGTATCAGAATGAATATGTGAGTATGTATGTGCTTGTGTACTACAATAGATATCATTGAGATATCTGAGGAACATTACTTGCCTCTTTTGTAGTCAATAAACTTTAAAATACTGTAATTATTTTTTAAAGGTCACAAGTTTTACCTTAGACTTTGCTTTGCTGTTTATCCCTCCCAATGACTGTTTCTATATATCAAGATCTAACAGTTTTAGTCTTTTAACGTTAGAGAACAGCATGCCATTTCCAGTAGATACCCATTGTCTCCAAAACCCTGCTTTTATGGTTTGAATAGGATTGTTGATGATTCTCAGTACTCTTTCGAGTATACATGGTGAGCTAGCACAAAATAATGCAAAATAATTATTGTGTATGGCTTCGGGAATCATTGTTCCTTGGGTCGATGTTCATTAATATCTGAAGGTTTAGCTACTGTGCTATCCCACTATTTTATGTCAACAGAAAATAGACAACAAACCCTGACAGTATACACTCTCTCCCCAGTAGACAATATTATTTTTTAGCAATATAAATGCAGGCATCTTCTTTTGGGATATTTTCTCTTTCTTCCTATTAATATTTTACTTCACATAGGCCCAAATACCAGTCTTTCCCCTTCCCTCCTCCATAATTAGCTCCTTCCACAGCAGTGGGAGCTGAGGTGCAGTGACTGTTTTCCCTCTCCAATATTCCCCATCTTGCTGCTACTCAAACATTTAGTCATATATCTGAGAGTAAAAAATCACTCCGTTGTGACAGATGGGGAAAATAAGACTGAAAATGTTCTATATTGGCTTCAGTTGGTAGACTGAACAAGAGCTCAAAAAAGCAGAGCTTCATTTGGAATCTCTGTGAGATTTTTGTAGTTTGACAAAATGCCTTAGATAAACAATTTAAAGGAGGAAATGTGTATTTTTTTGGCTCACAGTTTCAAAGATTTTAGTCTATGATAGCATGACATCATTGTGTTAGGGCCAGTGAGAAGGCAGAATATTATGGAGGGGAGAGCTTGGCAGAGGAAATAAATCACCCCCTAGCAGCTGAGAAACAAGGGACCCAGAGGAGAGGACCACAGTCCCTGTATCCCCTTCACAGGCACACCCCAATAACATCATTTCTTTCACTGGGCTTTACCTCCTACTGTTTCCATTACCTCCCACTATAACTATAGGAGAGTGAGCAAGCCTTAAAAACATGAGATTTTGAGGGAGGGTCTAGATTCAAACTGTAAAATAATCTGTTAAATTTAGTATACTAACAAAATAGTTTTTTTGTTGTTGTTGTTTCACACTTTGGGATTTTAAAAAATCATATAATTGAAAAATTTTGTAGCACACTTGGACAGAGAGGCCTTTGAAATTTTCATTTCATTTAGGGATGCTCCAACGATTATCTTTGCATAAAAGACAATGTAAG
>RJWM01001011.1:128334-174737 GCA_004363535.1 Dasyprocta punctata
CACTCGGGAGGCTGAGGTAGGCGGAGCGTTGTGAGTTCGAGGCCGGCTTGGGCTACAACGCGAGTGCAAGGCCGGCCTGAGCTACATAGTGCGACCCTGCCTCAAAAAACCAGGGCCGGGAGTTTGGCTCAGTGCCTTAAGCGCCTGCCCTGGCAGGCGCGAGGTTGTGAGTTCAATCCCTGGTGCCGCAAAAAAAAAAGAAAAAAAAAAAAAAAAAAAAAAAAAAAAAAAAGACAATGTAAGTCTTGAGAGAGGATAAAGCTTCTGAATATAATACCTCACTGAACAGCTTCACCACTTTCCTCTAGCATTAGCACTTTTATAGTAATAATAAAGTGTTAACTTTATTTCAAAAGCTACCATGGTAAGAACGTATCTACATATCTATATATCCATATACCCATATATTTATATATCTATATAAATCTATATATCTATATATCTATGCCTTGTGACTATAATCTCCAAGTTTATATATGTATATAGACATATGCATAAATATATATATGCATCTTATGACTACAACCTGTCATTATTTTATGAAATATCCAAGAAAATAGGTTGTAGAAATCTAGGAAAGAACGTCTATATTCATATATATTCATAAAATTCCAAGTTGCTTCCAAATGCACATCCTATTTTCAGTACTATCCTTGTAAAAAGTCTCCTTCTAACCTACTTAGTAAAATACTACATAGCTGCATGCTCCTGCATCCAAGGTGATGAGTTCATTGTCACATCTGACTGTATTCACAGTGACTGGCATACTAGGCAAATGGTAATAGTAATGGTTATATTACATAGAAATTGTGACCTTTGCTCAAGTTATACTTAGATTTCAGAACTTTGAGTTTAGGTTTATAGGCTATATAAATTAACATATAAAAAGGCAAGAAATATTAGAAGTATATTGCTTTTTTGAAAAAGCATGCATTGTTAGTATTTTTATTGGCTAAAATAATTCATTGTATTCTCAATATTTGTCTTTTCAGTAAATATTTGTTAAAGCTTGTGAGAATACAGATTTACTTTCAGCTCAAAAGTCAATAAAATGATATCCAGTTTAAGTAAAAAATGTTCTTCCCCTCTGAGTAGGAAAGATCAAATTCTGTATTTTTTCTGTAGAGATAATGAAGGGCTACTAAAACCTGCAGCAGTGGTGAGTTTGTAATTCCTGCATACTCTACAAAGAGAGTAGAGCAAAGCTCAATGAGAGTAAGAATTAACAATTCACCAAAAACTTGAGATTTATTTATTGCCAAAAGATTTCTAAGGCAGAAATTAGATAGAAGCTACAATTGTCCATGAGGGGTTTTCAAAGCAATGAGTAAATCAATTGTTACTTCTATTGGGTGTGGCAATAATAAAAAATGAATTTGCTTATAAACATCTTACTTTGGTCAACACTCAAGCTCATATTTAAAATAAGCAGCATCAATACAAACCTAGGCAAACAGTCTCTCATTTTTAATGGTGTTGAAAATTAAACCCAGATTGTTTTTTCCAGGTCTTTGAAATACATAATAATTTACTGCCATTTACAGTCACCCTACTGTACAATTCAATGACAGATGCTACCTCCTCCTCACTGTAGTTTAATACCATTGATCAGGCACTCCATACCCTTTCTGCCCTTTATTTTCTTTAGTCTCTTGTAATCAACAATATTCTCAATTTCTATGAAAGTAATTTTTAGCTTCTACATATTAGTGACACCATGTTGTACTTGTCAATGCCTGGCTTATTTAACTTAACATAAGGAAGTGAATTTCCATCCATGTTATTTTATTATTATTGCTTTTATCAAATGCTTATATTAGATAACTTTTACACATCACTGAAGTGAATATAAACCTGGTAAAATACATATGTGCATGATAATGAAAATATATAAGTATGCAAAAACCAAAGCAAAGCAAACGTATTAAGAGAAAGCATCATTACCACATGTATCAGTCAAGATTTTCCAGAGAAACAGGAAGCATGGGTTTATCCATATGAATTTTGCGAAATTGACTCATGCAGTTATGGAGGATGACCATCTCCATGACCTGCATTTTATAAGCTACAAACTCAAACAGCTAATGTATAGTTGAAGACAGCCAAGCTCAAGACCCAAGAAGAGCTTGGATTTCAGGACAAGTCTGAAAGGAACCAAAGAACTGATTCCCAAACCAGAAGTCAATCATGTACAAGAATTTCTGTCTTACTTCAGGAAGGTCACTAGTTTTGTTCTATGCATACCTTTAAATGATTGGTGGGAACCAACAAACTTTTAAAAATTTTTTTATTTTAAAATGAAAAAGAATTTTAAAAAATAATAGATTAACAGTGGTTAATATATTGCATATTGTTATCTTCACAGTAGTTGCTCAGATTAAAAGATATAGTCATGAAAAAATGATCAAACAATGAAAGCACAAACCACTCTTTTTGATGAGCCAACAGAGATTAACAGAATAATTTCTATCACATATTGTACATATAGCGGTTTGTTTACTCATTGTAACAACTAAAAGGCAAATTTTGTCCAAAAAATTCATCCTGATGGAAACAGAAAAATATGTAACAAAATATCTGGGAAGTCTATGATACAATCAATCTGACATATAAAGTGATTTGTCACAATAGAACATTATCTTCAGGCACTCATCCTAGAAGTTTTGAATTTTTCTTTAAATTTTACGCAGACTGATTAACACCAAATTTATTAAAATTATCTCTTAAAAAGTTAAGGAATATGTGTGCTTGTTTGCACTCCCATTGCTTCTTTTCTATTGATAATTTCTATAGTCTATTTTAGTTTCTGGGGGAAAAAACCTTTACCCAAAGAATTCTACATGAAATCCTTCTTTATATTTAAGCCATTTTAAAGAAACTGTCACTGGGGCAGAGTGAATGTATGCAAAGTTATTAATTGCAGCATCTTCTGTAACAAAATACTATGAAACAATCTAAGTCCCAGTTTAGTGGATTGGTAATTGTATACTTTACTAGCATCTATAAAGTAGAATACAATTAATTCATTAGAGGAAATATTGATGAACATGGAAATTTTGAAAAAGTAAAACAAAACAAAATAGCAACAATCACAGGAACTCATTCCAAAATAAATTTACAGAAGCATCCAAATTTATAATAAACAGAATCTTATATTATACACAAATGTTGCACATATATAAAAGTCTTAGCAAGTCATTTACTCTCTCTGTTTTTATAACCACTTGTATATCTATTTATCTGTAATATAAAATTTCAGTTACTAGCAAAGTATTCATAATTCATTTTGTAAATATAATCTTTACTATAACAATGGACTTTGCCAGTTTATAGACTGATCATTTCTTTTTATTCCAGCATGAGTCTGTCTTTTGTAATCCTGTATATACATTATCTTAATGGTAAACTCAATTGTAGTTTCCTTCAGAAAGCTTTTCTTAATTCTTACACTATACGGGTGGCAAGCTTGAAACTGTTTGAGTCATACAGATCCTTGTTGTAATGGCTATAATGTGCATTGTAGGATCCTTGTTTTGTATAGTAATATGGCACTCACCACTGCTTTAGTGAAGGGTTATATCTCTATTGACACTCCCCTGGCACTTTATTTGTGCTTTTCTGGCATATATCATATTGACAATTTTATTAAGCTGTGCGTTCTACCACATCTATTATTTTGTGTGAGGAATTGTTTATTGTATATTTAGCATGCAGTACTATTTATTAAGTATAATTGAATCTTAATATTTATTCAGTGTTTTAAAAATAAATATACATTCCCACAAAACTGCTATATTTTGTTCTTGCTATTGCTATGGTTTAGTCAATATGGTTTTGTAAAGTCAGACCTCTGGATGTGGTTTGATGCTATTTTATGCTTATTTGCTTACTAAATGGCCTCAGAAGAATGATGTTTCCTAGATTTTGCATTAAAAATGACTCCCTTTATTAAAGCTTAGATAATTAAAACAAATATTAACATATCTTCTGACTTGATTAATAATTCTCTACAACAAAAACACTTATTTAAAATAACTCAGATATATATTAAAAATGTATTCTCATGTTTAAAGTGGAATTGAACTAAAGTTCTTCATTCTGTATCTATTTTCATATCTAAATGTATATAATAAACAGGAGGAAAGAATAATCAAAATATAAGATATAGATTTTCTTAGCTCACCTTTTAAATTTTTAATGCTGTTTAACCCATTTTTGTTCCAGTGATAAAAATATTTATATTTTAAACTGAATCTCTCTAACTAAAGTTCTGATTGCATGCATTTTTGGTTCGTCAAGTATAAAACAAAAAAATGTACAACAGACTCGGCTGTTGTGTCCTATGCCTAAATCTCTTATTCTAAAAATCCTTTCAGGCTTCCAACTTCATCTCTTGGAATTACAATTAAAGTTGACTGAAGAAGCAAGGTAACGACATTGTCCTTCTTGATCCATCTCTTAAAATCAAAAACCCAGGTGTCTACCATGAGAACTTCTGTTTGCAATTTTTCTCTGGCATGTCATCAGGATATATTTTCTATCTATTCTGCTGTTATCGCCCCACTTTAGCACACTATGCAGCGGCTGCTGTTTTATCCAAGTATGTCTGAGTTAGGGTCTTCGAGGTTCATGAGGATGTTTTTAAAAGTTGTTTTCTGGGCTGGGGAGTTTGGCTCAGCGGCTTAAGCGCCTGCCCTGGCAAGCGCAAGGTTGTGAGTTCAATTCCCAGTGCCGCAAAAAAAAAAATAAATAAATAAATAAATAAATAAAATAAAAAAATAAATAAAAGTTGTTTTCTGAGTCTCTGCACCATAGAAATGGTGCCTACCAGGAAGCCTCTACAACTGTCATGCAGATCTGCAAAAAATATTACGAAATGTTTGTAACTCATTTTTTCTCAATAAAGCTATTTTTGTGAACATCACAATTCTCCACATCACCAAAGCTTGCCCCATCATTGATTCATTCTTTCAATAAACAAATTATTCTCCAATAACTAATTATACTAAGCATTCTGACAGCTTTCTAATGGTCTCTTTTTTATGACAAGTGTCTGTGTTGTTCAAGTGTCTCGAACTCCTGTGTTCCAACACAGCTTCCCAAGTTCCTGGCGTTATTTCCACGTACTACAGTGCCATGCTGATTATTGGAGATATATACTTTTATAAAATGAGTACTGCAGTCAAGCTAATTAATACATCCTTACCTCACATAGCTATCAATTTCCTTCCATAGTCTTTCAGGTTTTTAAAAATTTTTTAAATTTTATTTATTGATTGATTTACTGATTGATTATTTGATTGATTTTTGTGATGAAAACGCTTTAGATCTTCCCAGCTTATGAATTTGAACTATACAATAAAATGTTTTTCATTATTTCAATTATAGGCAAGATTCTATATATAAGATATCCAGAACTTATGTAATAAAATAAATTTTAGGTATTCTTTGACTAACACCTCTTGTTTCCCCCTTCCTCAGTCTCGGAAATCATATTTTCCTTTCTACTTCTCTGAGTTTCATTATCTTAGATCAGGTAGCATTTATCTGTATGTATTTGGCTTATTTCATTTTGCATGATGTCCTCTGTACTGATTTTTCATGTTGCAATGACAAGATTTGCTTTTTTTAAGGCTGAAAAATATTCTGTGTGTGTATCTACCTTATTTTCTTCATTTGCTTCTTGACAGACATTTAAAGTACTTCCATATCTTGATTATTATTAATAATTTTGCAATAAAAATGACTGTGCAAGCACAATGACTTTGTGTCTTCATAATCCTGGATTTAATAGAATCCAATTTGATACCTCTAAAAATGGTTTCTAATTCCCATTACAATAAAATAAAAAATGACACATATGCTGTTCACAAATTCTTCTAACAGACTGTATCTAATCATATGGCTCATAGAAATTGTGATCCCAAAGACTTGAATCAAGCACTAATTTTTTACATTTTTCGCTCAATTTATTTAAATTTGCTCATCTCTAATGTTTTCCTAAAATAAAATATCTTAATCATTTCTTATTTTTTTGCAAGTTTTCAATAAAGTTATATTTACAAAATTGTTTTGTATTCTTGAGCAATAACAGACATCTCTATTACCAGCAGTAAGAAGAGAGTTTTACCGTTCTCATTTTGCACAATTACCTAAGTATAGTTTCAATATTGCAGAGGCATACTTTTATACCTATTCTAAGTCTGCATTTTGTGACCTTGAACAAACTATTCTGTCTACACATTAAACATTTTCTTCCTACTAACCAATGGAGTAGCAAATGTCAATTCTTCTTGCTCTAAAATCCAAGTCTAAAGTAATCTCTTCTGCGAATGCCTGGAACTAATTGTATTCAGGCATATTCAACAATAAATCATGTTTTAATATGTATTATACATTCATTTAAACATTCAAGTTTGTGTCCTTATAAACATATTATTGTAATTTCTTAACTAGATAAAGTTGTATTTTAAGACCTAGTACCTTCTCTAATTTCAAAGGAAGGACTCTGAAAAATGTATAATAGAAAATCATTGTCTAGAACATATCAAATATGAACTGAAAATGCATGTATAATAATGAAAAGTTTTGGTTGACTGTACAATTTCTAGATGTTCATCATGCTCATAATCTTTTCATAATGCTTAGATTATATTTGCCAGATATTTGCGATGGTGCTACCAGATTGTCTTCTCTGATATTTATCAAAGATATTTATCCTTTACTGTAAGTTTTTCAAATTTATGTTTTATGATTTTTTCAAAAATATTTCATTTTCCTTGTCAGCTAAATTTTCCTACCAAATATAATTTGGATTTGAGATCTCAGTTTTGATAGCTCTTTGTGAGAATTTGAAGATGGACTTTCTTTTTCATGTTTTCTTGAATGAGTTGATTATTGTATGTTCTCACTGCCTTAGTCTTTTACTAATTTTCTTATGTTTTTCTGACATAAAAATGTTCTTTGAAACTATATGGATGGACCTGGATGATATTAAGCAAAGGAAAATTAGTCAGACATTGACAAATAAGAGTTCATTCACAAATGAAATCTAAAATTATCCCTCTCCTAGAGATGTGAATAAAATGGGGTTTCTAGAGTTGGGAAGGAGAGAAGGAAGGGGTTGGTCAATGGGTACAATACATTTTTTGATAGGAGAAAAAGTTCTGGTGTTTTATGGAACAAAAATGTGACTAATCAACAGCAAGACATTACAGACTCAATCTAGAAAATTTTGAATGGACACAGTATAAAAAATAATGAAAGTTTAAAACAACATATATGTCAATTACTTTAGTTGATGATTACTCAGTGCATACATGCATTGAAACATCACATTGTACTTTATAAATATGGATGGATATTTTGTGTGGATCAAAACATTAAAAAATGAAAAATAAACTCTTCATTAGTTCATTCTAATCTTGAATCAACCCTTTTTGAAAAGTGCAGCAATAGTGTATTTTATTGTTAAGATTTTTATCCTGAATTTTCAGTCAAACAAACATTAATACATTTCTGGAAAGCAACAAGGAAAATTAAACATTTTTTAAGGAAGAAGAATATTTTAAAAGTCTTTGGATTTGGGTTAGAAGTATTTACTTGGAGTATGAAAAGTCTGACTGAATTGACAACAAATTTCTTTGGTCCGACAGGGCCTGCACAGAATATTGTGCTGAACATCACAAGGCCATGCCTGGGCTGTCAGCATAACGCTGTGATCAATTAACAATGTCTGCTAAGGACACCTTAGAGCACACAGTAATGACTTGTATTTAGTGACTCTTAACAGTTGATTTTCAGTACTCTTTGTTTTCCTTTAATTATATATTTAACACAATCCAGAATTCAGTGCATTGAACCATTTTTTCTTAGTTCAGATTGCATTAGAAAGCTGTAAATGTTATGAAAAAGTAATTATACACATCTTATTCTTTTTTGCAGCCACATATCATGTGTAGAACATGCCTCACACCTGTATTAAAAATTGTAAAAATACAAAAGAGTAAAATGCATGGTTCACTTTGAAACTATCTTGTTAATAAAAATATTTATAGCCAAGTTTAAATCATTAATACCTAATAAAGTGTTTGCATAGGTCATCTTCGAATTGCCGGTATCCTCAGTTATTTAAATTTAGATGTGAAATGACAGGTGAAATTTTCCTATTGCAAATCTTCTAACATTGTTTGTAGCGATAGTCCTATGTAACCTCATTATTGCTGAAACAGTTATAAGGTCAATGGCTTGTAAAGTATATGATTTAATGAATATTCATGTAGCACAGCCTGTAATAGATATGCTTCCAGAACTCCACCTCCTTCATTGTATATTCCAGTCACATCCTATTCTCTCTGGAATAAGTCTTTCTTTTGGCCTGATATGGTATAGGTTTATTCGTAAATTCACTGAAGCATGGAGATGAATGCTGTGACCTGAACTGATAATGATATATGACTATGAAAGATTAAGATATAATCTTTTGTATCAGTTGAGGAATCTTATCTTTTTAAAGCAATATGTGATGTCTTTATGAGAGATAATAGAGATGATTTCTGTCATACACAAATACAGACATCTATACTTATGTCCCTTAAGATAACCTTTACTGATGCTATAAGCACGACTATTTTTAATATATTGCATATACAATGTCTTGCACTGTAGTAACAGAATTGAGTGTGGCAACAGAAATTGTGCATTGGTGGTAAGGGAAAAAATTGTATCTTGCATTTCCTACTGGGACTGTACAAATAAAATTACACCCAGTGACATTACATTTGGTTACTTCTATATTAATCGAAAGTATCAAGATTTTAATCTTATGATTAGACTGAATTTATTTCTTTAACCAGACATTGGAGATAAATTATGCCTTGGATTTTAACTGCTATGGAAGTGAGAAAAACTGTTATGAATGAATGTGACTTCTCTGATAAACTGGAAATAGACGGAATTATTCTTCATTGTCGAAAATAAAAAAACACTACCCCTTAGAATATATTTCCTAATAAGTAGTTCTAAAGTTTATAGTCCATTAAAATATATAGTGATGTGAATTATGATAAAATGAAAAAGTAGGGCCGGGGATTTAGCTCAATGGTGTAAGCGCCTACCTGGCAGGCATGAGGTTGTGAGTTCGATCCTCGGCACACACAAAAAAAATGTAGATGATTTTTGAGAAAGAATAAATGCTTATCTTAAACGTAGTTTTTAAAGGTTGATACTTAAAATTCCCTAATATTTTTGGTATTTATAAATTTTATGGTAGCACATTGTATTAATGCCGAAAGAAGGTAAATATCGATAATGAAGCAATATTTATTGGGAGTACTAAATCAAATACAGTTTCAGTTTGTGAAGATAAAAATAGAATCAAGATATGAGTTCAAGTAGAGAATTAAGGTGATTCGAATTATTTAAATGGTATGTTTATTATTCAGGTGGTACAATCAGTTAGTACTGATTTCAGTGAGAATTAAAATACATAGTTGATCTGTTTATACTGTTGTCATGCTTGGGTTCTACCAAAACAATAAAAAATGAATATTAAATATAAAAGTATCCGCTGAAATGAAATGGCTATTATTCAATTATGTGCCAGTTAAACTAAGATGTAACATAATAAGTATCTCAAAATATATTATTTAATGTAACTTTTGCAGAATTGCTAAAATCACTGAGATTTGCTGTACCTTGTCTTTACAGTCAACTATGTAATTTTGTCACTGATGTTTGTTTAACATGTACCAAAAATTCATTATAGCCATTTCCTATTGAGAATCTCTGTAGCTTTCTTTCTATGTGGCTAGAGGTGAATACTTGGTTGCAGAATTTCTAGACACTCTTATTATTGTCATTTTTATAACCTCAAGCAATAAGAAAGACAGGTTCCTTCTCAGCTTGTAAATGTCAAGTGAGTTGCTGTTGGAATGCATATTGTCAGCCATAAATTAAATTATAAAAATGGTTATAAAATGTTTCAATTAGAAGATATTTATCATTGCTTCAACCTGCAAGCAGCAGGGCATTTATGTGAAGAATGTTTTGCAGTGTCTATTTTAGTGGTGTAATTGATGTAGTTGCTTAACTATTTGATTCTTTTATTATTGATATTTAAGAGTTTTATCCTGAGTTCTATTACATAGCCATGTCAAAATGTACCCACAAGGTTATGGTACTATCATTTCTTAGCCCTTGCTCAAGTGATGATGGAAATAATTTCAAAATACTGTTTTCTTTTTTACCTGACAGAAAAATTGCTTGTAAAATAAAACAAAAGCAGACTTGCAATTATTTTGAAAAATACTTTAGAAACACTTAGAAAACTTTATTCTAATAATTAGGGTCTGTTTTCTCAAACAGGAGCATATTCAATCAACTCCAAATCACAGTATGAAATGGCTGACATGTGACAGCTCACATTTTTTTCTCTATACTTTTTATTTGTTGGTGTTCTTACACACAGTTTATTCTGAACATCACCAGACATTTTTAAGGTAGGAAAATCTGATATTTCATCCATTTTACTCAGGTATGAACTTAAACTCAAAAATTAAAATATATCTATTAATTTGAAAAATGAAATTTGAATTTTATATTCTAGTGGGAATTCCCAAGAAGCACTAAAGTTTCAAGTGATTCAATTTTTAATATGTGACCCAGGTTAGCTTTGAAATCAGGCCACTCCTCCTTCCCTGTCTATCCTTTGCCTAGACCAGTTAATAAATACCCTTGATGGTCTTTCTTTTGCTGTTGGCTAAGGGAAGTTCAAATTATGCTTCTCTGTTGCCTCGCCCCAGAGTCACAGCATGACTCAACTTAGGCTCTGTTTCCTTCTCTTTCTCATGCCAAGCCAATTGTGGACCAGTTTTAGGGACTGTTCTCTTTTCTCCTGTAAGATTTCTGTGAATCATATACTTTTGCATGCTTTGTGGTTCATGTATGACATCATTGTGCTCTATCTTCAGCCAGTTTGGGGATGTGAAGAAGTATTTCTTACCTGTGCAAATGGCCACAAGACAGATATACACCTAGAAGTACCATTCCTTCTAAATCTACTAAAAAGGAAAAAAAAATACAAAGGAAAAAAATACAATCAGCCAAAAAACAAACAAAATCTGTTTTTCAGGTGTTCCCTGGACATCTCTAATTTACATTTGCACTTGCTACTATTTTCTCTTCAAGATCATCCCTTCTGAAATTGGCTCTTTTCAGCCCAACATTCCCTTTATACCTGCTCTCTTTTGCTGCAATATTTTATGAATTGTGGTACAACATTTCCTGTGCTTACCAACTGCCAGAACAACTGTTATACAGGAACATCAATTTCATTTTTAATGAATTATAATACTGGAGTAAGGTTTAGCAAATTTTGTACAGTAGCATTTAGTGGATATTTTAGGCTTATTGGGCATATCATCTCCATCAAAATATATCCAATTGTATGATTGTGATACAAAACTGCCATTGATAATCCATATAGGTAAAGGTATAGCTGTGTTCCAATAAAATTTATTGAAAGACAAAGTACAGACCGTGCATGGTTTATGTGGTGCAGCATGCTAACAACTGTATTTTAACAATGACAATTACTAGAACAAGAGACTTAAGTAAAGAATCACAGATTGTAAAATTTCTCATAGTATTATTCATTTTAGCTTAGGCTTAAACGCTCAAGAATACAAATTGGAAATAGGCTTGAAAAGAACAATACAGATATTGAAAATAATTGCAATAATGGTTTTTATCTTGTTCAAATGATCCACAGAGTATATTAGGCATTAATAACTACATATTAAAAATTAAGTAAAAGTTTATTACACTTTGGTAAAAACAGCATATGAATTTTAAAAGTATATGTTTAGAATTTAATATGAGAAATCAGTAAAACTTCAATGGAGGCAAATTAGAATATTATCCAGCCAAAAATATAAAGGGTTTAGCTTTCAATTGTGTTTTAACTGTGATCTGATCCATGAAACAAATGAAAATGCTGAATATTGTAAACTGATGTTCTAAATAGATAGAGCTAGCAACCCAATTTTCTTGTTCAAATAAATATTTTCCTTTATAATTCAAGCACATTCATGGTTTCTAAGAAAAATGTACTCATGTTAGCAGATTTAGAACATCATTTTGTAACTTTAATAACACATTCCACTGAGCAGTTTGAAAATAACTCTAAAGCTTTGCTGGCTCAGTATGTTTGGCTTTGGTTCATGCCCAATAACACATTCAAAAGATTAAATCTCTGATAAAAGAAGGCTAAGACATCCACACAATGTTAAAAGATCTGTTTACTGTTTTTAATTGTTTCTGAAAAATTTCTATTTTGTGTCTAAATCTAATCTCTGAATAGTGCTATGTTTTGAAATGTAACCCATGGGATAAGATAATCTTTATGAAGACTTTTCAATTCAAGCAATAATTATCTTTATCTTCAATAAGAGCATTGCTCTATTTCTGTCCACAGACATAAACAAATTTTCCACAGAAAACCCTGGGAGTTATGTATGCACATGAGCAAGGCAGAGAAAGGTTTCATAAGGTAAGTATTTTAATATATATATATATATATATATATATATATATATATATACTTTAAATACATATATATATATATATATCATCAAGATCACAGATACTAACACAAATAAAAATACAAAGGCAATGGAGAAGTGTGTGGTTCCAAAATACACATGGGAAATTTTGTATCACATAATGTTTTGTATAAATCTCTGTACATGAGATTATATTTTGTATAAATATGTATATGTATGTGTGTGTGTGTGTGTGTGTGTGTGTACATTTTTTCTTTCTATTCAATCACCACTAGGTCCACTAGGTTCATTTTGCCTTTGAAGGGAAAGAATAAAAAAATTGAAAATAGCCTTACTGGTTTCTAGAATTTTATTTTTAAGTGCTAGTGAAATTTGGTGCATTTTGTGGTGTAGGTTAAAGGAAGATGATACAGGGCACATTGCAGAAGTCACTGACAAAAGCATTGCGTGGATGTGATGCTACTAATTCTTTTATCAAAAGGTAACTACATTGAGTATGGGAGAGAAGAGAAAAGTGGAAGACACAGGGCTTTTGTGGCAGAATGCCAAAACTTTTTGGGAGATGTCAAAAGCTCTAGGAGAAAATGAATATATCAACCTATCTGGGCAGATGGGGTCAAGGTCCATTCTACAGGGAGTTTGTGTTCTCAAGACAGGCATATGAGAAGCAAAGAAATATCACGAGCTATGACCAGTGCACATTGAGATACTGGGCATCCTCCTTATTTCTGTGAAGAATTGATGTACTCTGCAAATCCCATTGTGGTATAGCAGTTGGACTTCTGCCGACAGACACTATTAACTTCAGAGGAATGAGAGAGGCAAACTCAAAGGTGTTTTCATCCTGCTGTCTCAAAGAAGCGAAATTACTCAACTTGTAACAAACCTAGAGTGTTGAACATTTGATTATGAGGTCTTTGGCATGTATTTTCTAAAAATAAAGCACCGGTTTTGGTGTATCACATGTACAATACATAATTAACAATTAGAATATTAGTTAGGGATCAGGATTCATGATTAAGTCTGGATTCAACAAGTGGATTTATGTAGATGTTTTTCACTGAGACAAAAAATGATAGAAATAAAAGTGCATTGTTTTAGGGTTATGACAGTGAATTACAGGCAGCACCAAAACACATGAATGTTTTAGGTTTATAAGTATTTGGCACAAAGGTAATAATTGGAGCTATGGAATGATGCATGCCTGAGGAACACTCAGGTTAAATTTAACAAATGATACCAGAAGAGATAAATGTAACATTTTTATTTAGCTGGAAAGTTGCTGATGAGTGGATGAAAATCATCTCAAATAAGCTACTCTGTCAGTGATTAGAAATAAATACAAAAAACACAGATACTTCTCTTTATAAGTTTAGAATTTTAAATTTTCTGTACTATTTCTATTTTCTAAATATCTTGCAATAAAAGATAAAATAAATGGTAAGAAAAATCACTATATATTTTTGGGACAGTCCTTGAGTTTTGACTCAGAACTCCACCTATCTTGTTGAAGTGTAGGTTCTCCTTATTCTAGAGGGGTCCTGTCTGATGCCCTAGAAAAGAAGAATGTTTCACAAAGAGGTCAAGATGAATCTGGACAGGTCTTGCTGGATTTCCCCACGCAGTCTATTGGCAGTCATACCTACACAGGAGAAACTCCATCAAGTCTCAAAAGGGCAGAGAGCAGCAAACATTTATATAACTAAACACAGGTTGGATCCTGGAGAGTAGTGCCTCAGAAGAAGGCTGCGAAACTCCATCCCCTCCCTCAAACTTCACACCATATTTCTGTTTAACTGTATCCTTTGCAGCAAACCAGTAAATGTAAACAAGTGTTTTCTTCATTTCTATGAAAAATTAAAGCAAATTAATCAAACTCAAGAAGTGTGTGGTGAAAACCTCAGTTTACAGCGTAGGATAGCACTGGGAAAAAAGACCTAGGGCTTTTGACTGGGATCTAAAGTGTTTGTAGAGAAAGGCAAACTGAAGGACAGAGCCCTGAAAACAGTAAGTGGTCAGTGTGATGACACTCTTGGATTAAAGGACATTCAGTGGTGTTTGCTGAAAAACTGCTTAGTTACTCATGGGGAGAAATTCCCGCATATTTATATCAGAAGGAGTCTGTGTTATAAATTTGTAATTGGAGAAACATTCAGAGTTGGAATTTGTTGGTAGAAGTGAAACTGGTTTTTATTTATATAGGTTTGGAATATTATGTGCATTTTAAAAGCACTTTTATGTGGGAAATACATTGAAGTTGCTAAGAGGAAGACCTGTGCTTTACCAATTAAAAATACATGGGAACTTGTTATGCCCTATATATATAGTCCTCTTGCATGTGGAAAGCACTTTGCAAAATGCTCAAAGTGGGATATTTTTCCTGAGATTTCTGTAATTGTACATTCAAATTGTGTGTCATTTCATAATTTATTTCATACTATTTATCTATAGAAAAATCTTTACAATTTCTTCATAGTATTATTTGTAAAATTTACCTCCCACTACACACACAGCACACAAATGCACAGTCACACATGTTCTTATATTAAGAATGTATACATAACACAGTAGTAGGTGAGGGTAAAACAAATGTACCAGAAAGAACTTGTAAAGAACTTTCTGGCTGACTAGAGGATATTCCATTTTGGCTTAACAGTTTCTTAGTATGAGTTTGAATCTCAGTTTGCAAGAATTAAAATATGGCAATTTTAGCTGATTTTCAAATTGCCCACATGTGTAGCTACATCAAGAAAGACTCATACAGACTGAAGCACTTTTGACAATGGTTGCATTATCTGCAGTTTGGCATATATTCATTTATTCATATCCCATCTTATCTAGTAAGTCATAATCTTTTTCAGTAAAGGTAGTTGGGAAATTATTTCAGTGGCATAAGCACCTGCCGGGCAGGCACGAGGTGGTGAGTTTGATCTCTGATACAAAAAAAAAAAAAACAACCAAAATAGGTACATATGGTTTTGCTTTCTTTACAATGAGCAGGGGCTGCACTGTATTTTCACACAGCAGGTATACATTGTATGCATGTACATTTACAAATGACAGGACACTGTCACAAGTTTTTCTTGTTATTAACTGCCTTGCAAAATTTTTAAATCAATATAAAATCATGCAATGAACACTGCAGTATTTTATATTTAACAGTTGATGATCAGATACCCTAACTTTTCTCTTTTTTTGTGAACATTTTTCTTTACAGGAATAAGTCAGAGACAATATAGGATGTTCATGGAAAGCACTCCATTTATATAACTATGATTCTGAGTTCTAAGAAAGTAAAATCAAGACAATATGAATCAAGTTATATTAAAAGTGAAAGTACTTAGAATGTTAGCACAGATTTTAAGTAATGATATTTTTACTTATTCATTTACTTACACATTACCTAAAGTACTTAACCATACTTACCCCCATTAGATAATGAGAATAAAATGTTTTACATTTTGAAGAATGCTATAATTAGTAAAATTAATTTCTCTATATTAAAAATCAATATGTTTTATTTGGAGACACAAGATGTGAAAAAACTATGGTGTTGAAAATATTACAGTAAAAGACACATTACTATTAATAACCTTTAAAATCTTTTTTTATTTAAAATTGTGTGGAAGTTTTAATTAACACAGTCAGTTAAAACAAATATATGTAGGTGTGCCAATTTATTAAGATTAATTCACTCAAATCCCAGCACTCGGGAGGCTGAGGTAGGAGGAGCATTGTGAGTTCGAGGCCGGCTTGGGCTACAACGCCAGCTACATAGTGCGACCCTGCCTCAAAAAACCAGGGCCGGGTGTTTGGCTCAGTGACTTGTGAGTTCAATCCCCGGTGCCAAAAAAAAAAAAAAAGATTAATTCACTCAGTCATAAATTTCTATAAATTATATTCTTACCTTTGTTCTTTGT
The DNA here is from genome assembly GCA_004363535.1 of Dasyprocta punctata. Taxonomy (NCBI): domain Eukaryota; kingdom Metazoa; phylum Chordata; class Mammalia; order Rodentia; family Dasyproctidae; genus Dasyprocta; species Dasyprocta punctata. Next base: position 144,818 of record RJWM01001011.1, read on the forward strand.
ATTGGTTAAGGATCTCAAGAGGAACTGAATAAAGGGCATTATTAGGTAAACCTACAGGAGTAGACAGGGAGAGTTCACAGTAGCTGTATGCATGCTATCAACACAGAGAAGTCAGTAGCTACTCAGAGAGAGAAGCCAGAACATATAGAGTGAGAGGGGTCAAGGATGCAGCACCTTTCTGAGACCAATGGCCTAGACAGTGGTGGCGAACCTATGGCACATGTGCGGCAGTGGGGTGTTTGAATCACTGAAAGCTGTAAAAGATTTGCCTTCACTGAGAAGTTCCTTGGAGAGTTGTTGATATGAGTTTTTGTTTAAAGGTTGAAAAATTGGTATCTGTGTTCCACAGGCAATGACAGCACAAGACATACTCAGGTGAAATGGAGCTTCCAAAAGTATAGCAGACTTCCTGTCTTTCATTTTCATTCCACCTGACCACAAGCCCATTAGATGATGCCACTCACAGTCAGAAAGAGGCCACTCGCCCATGCTCAGTTTGTTGACCTAAGTGCAGGGGGCCTCTGGAAATACCCTACAAACACTGTGCTTCCCTAATCTTTTCTTAAACCCTTCAAGTTGAAATATCATGATTAATGGTCAAAGCAGTTATATCAATAAGGGGACAACCTTCGAAGAGAACGCAAAATAGAATAATGAAAAGGCTATTTGTTTCCTTTCAGTTTGCTTTCTATGGGGTCACTGGCTTCTAACTATCATGCTTTAGATTTTCTTCATCCTAGCACCAATAGTTCTTTCCTGAAAGCAGTATAGAACTTTTAAAATCTTTCGTTTCCTATCTAACTATGCCTTCATCAGAAACAGGTGTGGCAAGTATACATTCTGCTTCTTCACATAGCTAGATCCTAACTCCACAGAACGCTTCTCTGACCTCAGACATCCTAATCAGATAAACTCTGTTCCCCACTTACAAAGCTGATACAGTTCTATCCAGCACCTCTAATTTCTGAATTCTCCTAATTCTAACCTCTCACTTTGGTCCGAGGGCTATCAGTGCCATAAAAAATACGTAGCTGCTGCTCTCAGTTGCTACTTTTGTAATACCTTAGTTGTCTCTTTTCAAGTGCTTACTCAAAAACTTTACATGGGATAAAAATATATCAATGTTAAATTTTTTCTGCTCAAGTAAGTGCTGTCTTTGTCTTGTTTGGTACTGTGATATGGAAATACTGAAAAAACTTTAAAATATCAAGAACAGGTAATATTCACAGGGCTCAGGAATGTCTGGATAACAATCCAAAAGAATCTGCATTCACTTATAAGAAATAATAGTTGAATTTAGTGAGATTGCAAAATTCAAAAATCCAAATACATTGAAATGAGTTTGAAAAGATGTGCTTATTTCAGCTGCACAGATAGATCAAAACAAAATCTAGGATCTTTAAATGGAGAAAGGGTTATTATTCCCAGTTTATCACCTGAGACACTCAACAGTGTGATATTAGTTCTTCCAGTGTTCTTTCCTCTTGTTTAGGATTAGGTTGTAGTTCTAGAATTTTATCAGATGTTAAACCATCTAGACCATGGGTGATGGATCAGGATTAGGTTCAGTACTTAACCCTTCATATACCTAATCTATGTGAACTGTAGTCTTTGCCCAAGTTCAGTTGTTCCTTCTATGTCAGGAAGCCCTCTGGTGATTCCTTTATTGTACACTGTACTAAGCAGCGACTTTTACTCTACATTGTGTCCATAACTCCTTAGGATATAGAATAATTGAAATTATTATGTAGATAGATAGTTACATATAGATTGAGAATTTTGTGAACACGTTTAAACTTTGAAAGTTAAGAAATGGCTTTATTTTAGTTATTTTTGGGAAAATTTGTGCACGAAACACAAGAGACTGGTAGAATATTGTGAGCAATGAAACTCATCCTAACACAGAGATCCTTGATTGCATTTCTACTAAATCATTCCAGGCATGAAAACCATTTAAGTAGTTCAATTTGAAGAGGTTATTTTTTATTATTTGTCCTCCAAAGAGTAAAAAAATTGGTAAAAAACATTAAAATGTCTATGCATGAACTCATATCTGTGTTTAAAGAAAATTTTACTTTATTTTAGGTGCCTTGAAAGGGACTTTGTGGAATTTACTTCAAGATTTTTCCATCAGAAATGTAAACCAAATTTTGATAAATGGAGCACAAACAATATAAAAGATATTTAAATGTATTATAAACAATAACTGTGTCAACTAAATATGCTTAATTTATTTAGAAAACTAAGTATGCTTTAGTTCACTAAATATGCTTACTTTTCTTCCTATTGTTGGTATATGTTTGTGTCACATAATAAATCCATTCATCGTGGAGAATTGAAGCACATACATATTGCATCTTAATCCTCTTTATTCTCATTCCCCTGTCCTCTCTCCCATCCTCCACATCTCTGGATCACATTCCTATCTTGGCAAAGTGTACTTTCCAGTTTATTTATAACAAATTTAATATACAACAGTCATCATTACTACATGAATTATCTTTTTCTTAATTATATATAGTTTATAAAACTGTGTGCTTCGGCATGTTGCTTATTTCATCATTTAGATAATAGCATTTCTTACTTTTTAAAGGAAAAAAGAACAAAAATAAAACAACATAGAACCACTATTAGTCTACTAAGAGAATTAAATCTGTTTAAGATATTTCATCTTTTAAAAAAATTTTAAATCTTAATCACAAGCCTCACAAAGAGCTAAAATCAAAGCTTACCTAAGAACAAGATTTTAAAACACAGTTTCTAACTAGGTGACCTACACTACCCTGGTTAGTCTTTAGAGAAATAAAATCTCTTTGGAGTACTGGACAATATTAATCAATGTAAATATGTAGGAAAAAAAATGAAATTTTTTCTTCAATAAATCCTTATCTTTCTTTTTCTTCAGCAAAGAATAAAGAAAAGATACATACTTGACATCTCTTAATGGACAAAATGTGTTATCATCTGTGCTATCATGAGAAACAGAAGATCGATAGGAAATATGACATCCTTCTAGATAAGAAGTGAAAGATAAAGCTCATGAATTCCAGAAGGTGAGATCACAAACATCTTTGTGAATATTGTGTAAAGATAAGCAGAGATTTCAAAGTTAGTGTTAAACTCAGGCTTGTATTTTTAACTTTTATTAGTACATGTTTGCAGTATATAATGATTACATTAGGGGAGTAGTGCATGTACATAACACAGTTCCTTCCCTTGCCTTTTGATTCCTTCTTCCACTCCTCTTTTATTTTTTCAGCATCAGATTACTTTATTTATTGATATACTATTGTAGTAAGTCAAGATACACTTTTAGATACATTGTGCTCACTGAATTGCAGTACCTTTATCCCTTTCTCTTTGTCTCTGTTATCTGTCTTTATTTTGAACTTTATATATACTCTATATTGAGTTTTTCATATAGGAGAAACCATGTGATATTTATGTTCATGTGTCTGAGTTACTTAACATTATGGTCTCCAGATGCTTTTTCCAACAAATGACTCAAATTTATCCTTTTTATGGCAGAGTACTACCCCATTGTGCATAAATATCATATTATCAATCCATTTGCCTATCGATGGAAATATAGGCTATTTCCAATATTCAGCTCTTATGAATTGTGCTGCTATAAACATGGGCATGCATATACCACTCTGATAAAATGCCTTTAACCCTTTAGGAAGATACCTAAAAGGAGAATACCTGAATCAAATGGATTTTCTACTTTCAAGTTTTTAGGAATTTCCATACTAATTATGACAGTAGATGCATCAGTTTACACTCCCATCATCAGAAAAAAAGGATTACTTTCTCCTTACAACCTTACCAGAATATGCTTTTTTTTTGTTTTTTGTTTTTGTTCCTTTGTTTTGTTTTGTTTATTTCTTGATGATAGCCATTCTTTCTGGAGTGAGATACAACTTCAGCATTGGTTTAGTTTTCCTTTCTTGAATGGCCAGCATTTTCTAATGTATTCATTGCCTCTGTACTTCTTCATCTGAGAAGTGTTTACGCATTTTAGATGCCCATTTTGAATTGGGTCTTTACATTTGGGGGTGTTCTATGGTTTTTTGTTCTTTATAGTCTAGATATTAGTCCTTTGAGGAGTAGGTGGCAATTTTTTTTCCCATTCATTAGATTTTTTCTTCAATTTGTTAGTGGTTTTCCTTTGCTATGCAGAAACTTTTAATCTGATGTGATTCCATTTGTTGATTCTTGGTATTATTTCTTGTGTAACTGGAGTTTTGTTCAGAAAGTCTTTGCCTTCAACTATGTCTTTAAGATTTTCACCTAGTTTGTCTTCCAGCAGATTAACTGCTCTTGTTCTGATGTTTAGATCTTTGATTCAGTGTTTCAGATAACAAACCTAACTGTGTTTATGTGAAATGTATCAGAATGGGAAAAGTTGAGATGCAGAGATAAAGCAGAGCTTACTGAAAGGATATCATAGACAAAATATAGTAACACAGTTCATTTAACAGGTACAGTATGAATAAAACATGCAAGTGTCAAATAATAAAAATTATACCTACATATTGTATTTGTTTTCTTGCCTGTGTAAATGTTCATTGAATTACCATTATTTAAATATAGAGTAGTTAAGCCTAAAAGGAATAATAATAATGGTGGTTGTTGCAATAGTAGTAAAATTTGATTATTAAATGAAAAGGATTTGCTAATTGAGTTGATGCCATTTTTAACTAATATGTGTACATATAAAGAATAAGAATAAGATAATCACCACTTAACTGCTTTCTCTGCTGAGGTACATGCAAGGTTTCCAGAGGGAGCGAATAAAATGTTGGATTAAATGATACACAGAGATGCCTTTTACTTCTAAAATAACAAAATGTCAAACATAAACAGAAATTTTGCAGCTCACTTATAATAGTAAAGTTGATGAGTGAAATTAAATGCTAACTCAAAGAAATTCAGGTTGGTACTCGAGCAGAAATATGTAGAAGAAAATGTAATGAAATTGGTATATTTAAGATTAATATATTTTGACAACTCAAAATACATACTCTTAAGTTTTAGAAAATAAAGTATATAATTAATGTCAGATGCTCATATTACAGTCAGTAGTTAATTCATTTTATATTTTTCTTAACATGGACATGGTTTTTTACCATCAACAAAATTTTCAAACAAATTTTGATTATTCTTTCTATCTTAAAAACTACCAGTAACAAAATGAAATATGACTGCCAGAAAGATTAAATTTAAGAAAAATCTTAAGCTAAAATTAATAAGACACAAAAGCTTATTACATGGTTTCTCCTATTTGAGAAACCCAAAATGTAAGTAAAAAACAAAATAAAAGATAGGAAGTGGGAAGAGGATGAAAGAGAGGAGAAGGAAGAGAGGAATGTGAGGGGATAAAAATGAATTAAGGTGGATTATGGTCAGGCACCAGCTTTTCAAAAGAATGCAATCATTATGTACTGAAATATCTGAAAGCGCAATAACGCATGCAAACATGTATTAAAAGAAGATTTCAAAAGTGTAAAAAAAAACTAATACATTTAAGGCACTTGATAACTTACAAACTCTTCACATATATACTAGATCATGTCCACAAACTTTGACTAGTTCCTTCTCCTTTTTTTCACAGGACTAAGAGAAGAAACAAAAAGACCAATTTCTCACATTTGTACAATTAGTAAAGGCAGACATTGTAAACCTGGATGTAGGAACCCAGATTTCATGAGATTTTTACTCCTCAATATAGGCCAAGAGTATTATAATATTTCTATCTAAAACTATTAAATAAGATTTATGAACTATGTAATCATAATACCACCAAAGACAATCATGAAAAGGCACTGTCAAATGGTTAGCTGCTTACTTTGAACTTGCTTTTTATAATTATGCCAGGCTTGGTAAAATAAAGAAAGAATGTCAGGAAGTGACAGAGAGGTACTCTTTCTCAGATAAAATATTTTTTCTAGCATCTGTAGTAGACCTAATAAAAACTGTAACATATCCCCAAAGTCCAAAGTATTTAATTGTAAATCTAAGAATAAATCTGTTTTTGGCCTAGTATTTCTGAAACTGGGACATACTGTGAACTCCTAATTTTTCAATATCTTTATATTAACCCCATTTTATTAAAACTGTATGAATATTTCTAGAATATTCATCTATTTTTGCCCTAAACAAAACTAAAAGACAAAACATTAGTGAGACCTAGTCATAAAAACTGCACCAGTTTTGACTTTACTTGAATATATGTTTGAAAATTATTTTTTCCTTTTAAATATCAAATTAACTCTTTCAGTTATGTGTATTCTGAACTAGGATTCAGAAAGAAGGTAGAAGAAATAAGTCTGGATTTCAATGATTGTAGTAAGTAAGCAGAGAAAGTGTATATAATTTTAAAATCACAACGCATTAAATTTTAACATATATCAGAGTCCCAAATGCCATGGAAATTTAGACACAAGGGAACCAGAAGGAGCTCAGAAATGTTAGGAGAGGGTCAAGGAGATGATCATGACCATTTCTGTATAAATAGAACATCGTTTCCAACAGGAATAAATCAAATCTTTCTAGATAAGCACAAGCAGAGCAAACTAAATATTGATGCAAATATATTTATACTTTCAAACATTTACTGAAATTTGGTGGCAGGCTTTGCTGCTGTCACAGTGATACTGAACGGTAATTCATGGGTTATTAATCTAAAATCAATAAAATCATTCAACAATAATTAAAAAGTTAAAAATAGATAGGTACCTACCACCTGCAAAGGACAAAATAAATATAAACATGAAACTAATAAGAAACTATATTAGCAATTTTAAGTATCAAGAGCCAAATATGACTTCAAACTGTCATATTCAAATATACAGAAGGTATTTCAAATGCATTGTGGTAACACCTCTAATGTCACCTAGGGCTTTCAAATTGTTCCAGGTATGTGAATGTTGGAACAATAATTGGAAAATCTAAATTTTGCAGCAATGTGACTCAGTTACCATAGCTAAATGACTTAATGTTTCTGAATTCTTTCTTTATGAAACAATATAATGAAACAAATATATAAGGTGCCAAAAGTCCTTGACTATTATGAGAACTGTAGAGGTGACATTTGTGAGTCTTCTGAAAATTTGTAGCACACATGAAATATTCACTGAGTTCATTTCAATTGTCCTTTATTCTTTTTCTCACTGCAGATTTTGTTTTCTTAATTATAATACCTAAGCTGTATTTGGCATTTACTGTGTGTCAGCTTCTTTGAGAGTTCCATGTGTCTTATTTTCAGAACTACTATTAGTAATCTATCATGACCCTATTTTTCATACCATCATTTGTATCTATGTGAAAGGAAAATGGTGCACAAAGGCATTATGTACTTCCCCAAAATTACACAGGTAGATTGTGTCAGAGACAGGATGCAACCTTCATCCACTTAACAATTAAACTTGAATAAGAAGTCATTATTCCATAGTCTCCCCCAAAATTTTGCACCTGTAATAGCTATATTTCTAACAAATTACACATGCTCATATTGCTCATGCTTGTTCTGATAGGTCATTAGATTAAGAAATGCCTAGCAAATTATAGAACTTGTTGCTGGGTGTGTTTGAGTGGGTCATAGATGCATGGACATGAGTTCTATACATGGTCATCACTTTTTCCTCTTTGCTGCTTCCAGGTCACAGTGAATTAAACAGATTTACTTTGTTACATCCTTTGACTAAAATATTGCTGCCTTGTAGCCAGTTGACTATGTACTAAATTCCATTAAACCAGGAGTGAAATTCAAACTTTCCTTCTTCAAATTTTGAGGGATATTTCTTTGTCCTCAATTTTCTGAGAGAGTGAGACTCCAAGAGCACTCCACTGCACCTGGCTTATTTTTATTAAACAAAATTTTGTGCAACTATAAAATTTGATAAAATTCAGGGTGAAGTTTCAAAATAGTATATTCAGTAATTCTGTTTATTTTACACATGTTTTCTTTAAATTAGAAAAACTGTTCCAATACTTGAAAATATAATAACTAGATAAGTAATATTTAAGTCACCTGATTATCTCTTTCTCAACTTACTTTAGCCTGAAGATATACTTTGAGCCTACCCATGCCAATGCAAATGTGTGCAATCTCTTTCTTCATGGATCAAGTATCAGACACTGTTTAATTCTGTTTTTTTTTCATTAAATATGAATACATTTAAAGTCAAAGAGGTAATTTTAAATTCGTATTTCTCAAAATGCTTCTTTTAAACACCTTTATGTAAATATTAAGGACTAGATATTTTATTTTACATGGAATTTCTTATACCCATATATAGAATTATGAGTGAGATATATTTATCATATACGCTTTTTTTTTTGGCACTGGGGATCGAACTTACAGCCTCACACCTGTCAGACAGGCGCTTAAGCCACTGAGCCAAACTCCTAGCCCTCGTTTTTTGAGGCAGAGTCCCACTATGTAGGTCAGGCCAGCCTTGTGCTCACGTTGTAGCCCAAGGGAGCCTCGAACTCACAACGCTTCTCCTACCTCAGCCTCCAGACTGCTGGGATTAAAGGCGTGCGCCACCACGCCCAGCTATCATACATGTTTTCTTTCTTTTATCACTGCTGTTTTTTAACCCTGCCTACTGACTTCAAATTTCATTATAACTCATGATCCACATTACCAGTATAACTACAATTTCCATCCATTTTCGTCATGCTGTTGTATAGACACATTGTCTATATGCATTTTAAAAATTTTTATGAACATAATTATTTGGCTATAATAATACAGTGTGCTTCTAAAAATGGAATCACATTATTTCTTACACAAAATTTTAATTTTATTTTTATTTATCCAAATTACAACTTCATGGAAATTCCTTAGAGTAAATGAAGCATTTTGTACTACTTTGTAATAGTTTTGCAACATCACTTGTGATACTTTTCACAAAAACAGTGCTGAGATGATCATATTTACTTATTTATATTTTTTAAAGCTCACTGTGGTGACTCCCTAAGAAACAGACTACTTGGATGAAAGATGGGTACTTGTGTCTTACTTTAGGTGATACTGACAGATTGCTTTCAAGAAATGCCACAATAATCTATCCACTAATAGTACATGCATGACATCACTTTTCTCTGACTCTTCAATAGAACTAGAATATTTTTACACTTTAAACATTTTCCAGGTCAGAAATTATCCCAGGACTTGCCAAGATTTGTGTCATTTCTCGTCAGTTCCTTCTGGCATTAGGTGAACACTTTCAACCTGCAGACTTGGGTCTGTCTTCAGCTCTTGGAAAGTTGTTGTTTGCTTAATATTTCCTCTATTTTATCAGTTTCCTTGCCTCCTTATCTGATATTATAATAATTATATACATATGTGTTTGGGTTCATCACTTATTTTTTAAATTTTATAGTTATTTTAACTTCTTATATTTTACTCTGACTTTATTTTCACCATTTGCTTTTCTACCTGCAAATTATTCATACAACTTTTGAAAATTCAACTATTTATGTCACTATAACTTTAGTTGCTTTTGTTATTGTTAGCATTTGCCTGAGGTTATTTGCTTTATTTTGCTTTTATTTTTTACAAGATTTTTTTTTTTTTTTTTTGTGGCACCAGGGGTCAAACTCACAACCTCCACCTGCCAGGTGCTTAAGCCACCGAGCTAAACTCCTGCCAGGGTCGCACTATGTAGCTCAGGCTGGTCTTGGGCTCATGTTTTACCCAAAGTAGGTCTTGAAATGACAGCGCTCCACCTACCTCAGCCTCCTGAGTGCTGGGATTAAAGGCATGAGCCACCATGCCTGGCTTATTTACAAGATTTTTGATTCTTTATACTTTAGATAAATCTCAAAGGAATGACTTTATACAATCTGTCCAGAAGTATTTTAACATGTTGCTTGTAAGTAATTGTATACTACTAATTATTCATAGCTAAAATATTCAATCTTACACAGGAAAACAGGCCAAGGTTATTTCAAATCATTTGTTTGTTACTAATGGTTGTCATTTCCATTTTCTCTATTCACATTTCCACCTCTTGATTATTATATTTTAATATCAAATTCACTTATTTTAAAGTCATGTTTATTGTTATCTTTAATATACTTTTAATATTTTTTACTTTTACATTTGCCATATGTCTTAATTACTTTTTTCTAGTTGCTGAGACAAAATATACCCAATACCCAAAGTTTAGGAAAGAAAGGTTTATTTGGCTCAAAATTTGTGGAAGTTTCAGCCTATAACCAGGTGGTTCCTAGGCAGGGTAGTATATGGCAGAGGGGCACCATTCATGGTTGGAAAACATAGCACAAGCCACAAGAGTGAAAAGGGAGAAGCAAGCCTCTTTTCTTCTCATATTGTATGCAGGCTACCAGCACTCACACCCTCAATTCCAGCACTAGGCAATGAGCCAATCACAAAGTCTAGATTCAGAAACCTCTCAAAACCCTGCCTCCCATGACCATGTGAGGCTTTGGGGGAACGTTCAGACACAAACCATAACACCCTATTCCCAGGATCAGGAGCCTATTTGTATAAATGTGTGGAATTACAGGAGTTCTTGATTATCTGATGACATGTCAGAAACTTGCCAATCATGGCCAAAAGCCCATTCTTCATGTATTGCAGCAGGAGGATCTGCAGATCTTTGCAGTCCCAGGAAGGGTTTCTTGACTCACTGATCTCTTAAATTTCTCCTCATGCTGCTTTGGGATGGACTCACAACATTTGTTTTCATCTTTGAGACTTGGAGAGACTGTTTCTATTTATCTTTTTCTCTTGGATCAAGGATCCTTGTGAGCCAAACTCCTGTTACAATTTTGTATTATTTTGTCCCAAGAGTGCTCAACGCTTTCTGCCGGGTTTCTGTTTCACATATAGGGAAGAAAGACATATAACAAACTTCTAAGTGATTCTCAACCAAAATGTGTCATCAAATTGCCTGACTTAGTGACTTTGTTGGCTTAGAAGTGCATATTGAATAAAACCATCACCATATGGTTTGCTGATGATGACGATTTCATTTCGCTAGCATACATTAGACATATGAGAAAGCTTCTAGAAATTGTAAGACTTGTGTTATGGTACATAATGAAATATTGTTATCTGAATTATAAAATGCTTACGATATGTAGCATAATATGTATGATAGTTGAAATTTATAGTTCTCAAAGTAACAATACAGAATGTAATATCACGTTAAGAATAAATTATAAGCCGGGCGTGGTGGCGCACGCCTTTAATCCCAGCACTCGGGAGGCTGAGGTAGGCGGAGCGTTGTGAGTTTGAGGCCGGCTTGGGCTACAACGCGAGCGCAAGGCCGGCCTGAGCTACATAATGCGACCCTGCCTCAAAAAACCAGGGCCGGGAGTTTGACTCAGTGCCTTAAGCGCCTGCCCTGGCAGGCGTAAGGTTGTGAGTTCAATCCCCGGTGCCGCAAAAAAAAAAAAAAAAAAAAAAAAAAAGAATAAATTATAGTTCCTTTTGTCTGATGAAAATTAAACAATCAGGATTCCCCCAAATTACTACACAGTCAGAATTATAAATTGAATAAAAAATAGTTCAACTACCTAGTTAAATTGAAGTCATATAGATCTACAACATGGAAAATTCATCTAAAAATTGTACACACGCCAGCCTCATACAGCATATCTTTTGAAGATCCTAAGTTAACATTTTAGTTTTGAGACTAATTATTTGAATAACATAATTTAAATCCAATATTTCACTTGTAAAGGCCTAGCATAGTCTATATAAAATGAGAACAAGAATAATTGCTTGATAGAAGTCAATGTATATCATATATGGCCATATACACAGCACAGTCTCTGGCCCATGCTAAGAATTTTTAAAATACCTAAATCATCCCTGAGTCATTCATAAACAGTTATACCTGAAAACTATTTTCCAATGATGAGAAATATTTTTCCTAAAATTCAGTTTGAAAACAAACTGTGATTTAATGCAGAAGACTCTCACTAGGCTAAAAGAGATAGATCTTATTCTACACCTCACTTGTAATGCTTTGTGCAAGGCAATAAGGTATAAACGAGTATATGGACGAATCTCTCACATACAATTATTCTCTCATGGAATTAAAATATAATGAAAGTGTGGGGAAGAAAATGATAAACTGATTTAACTGTTGCCTGAAACGTGTACATGATTATCATAATCTAATTCATTTTAGGACAGTTTTTTGAAAGATCAAATCAGCATTTGCTTTTCATGCCATTCTCAGCATATTGCACATGGAAAAGAAAAACCCTAGGGAAGTCCCTGATCCCGTAAAGGGACATAAGAAAAATAAAATTGCCCACACAATTCTTAATAAAAAATTTTAACAAATACTGTTTCAGTTCCATATATTACCTATACTAATTAGTTTTTTTTAATGTCTATGCTATGGTGGTTTTGGTATTAAGTTATTATGAAACTCTTGTTTCATGTGTTCATAAAAACTATTTCAAAAGCACGTTTTCATATTATCTCATTATGTTTATTTTACACAATATGATACACTCCTGAATAAAGCTTAATAATTTACAGATAGTTTAGTACACCATCTGGGCTTAAAAATGGTAATATTTTGCCTGAATTTTAATTGGAAATAATATAAACTTTTGAAAATCTATCTAGAGAATACAACCTGTAATAAAAAAGTAAATAACTCTATATGGGAAATTGTGTTATAAAAGGGAGAATTAACCCAACCTCCAAATTTAAGTATTTACTTTTCTTTATTTTTTCCTTCATAAACTAAAGATAACCTTTATTTTGACTTTTTCCTTAATTTTAAGTAATTCTAGATTTAAGAATGCATTATAACTGTGATTTTTATAAAGCTTTTCTTGATTAGTACCCATTTGTAAGTAGCAGTTTACTATAGTTTTTCAGAAAGCTGTAGTTGCATACAAATGCTAGTTATTTTTAAATCAATCTTGAAAATATTTTATAGCCAGGTGTGATGGCGCACGCCTTTAATCCCATCACTCCGGAGGCTGAGGTAGGAGGAGCCTTTTGAGTTTGAGGCTGGCTTGGGCTACAACGCGAGTGCAAGGCCGGCCTGAGCTACACAGTGCAACCCTGCCTCAAAAAAACCAGGGCTGGGAGTTTGGCTCAGTGGCTTAAGTGCCTGTCTGACAGGCTCAAGGTTGTGAGTTCAATCCCAGGTGCCACAAAAAAAAAAAAAAAAAAAATATATATATATATATATATATATGCACACATATATATATATAATAGAAATTGAAAACATTTTAATTTCCCACTTTGAACATTATCTTGTTAGTGAAAAGCCTATGTTTTATTTTTTACAGAACAACATGCACCTGACAGTAGTAGGAGCATTAATACATTAGAATAATGGAGGAATTACAAAAGCAAATTAATAAAGTTTTCAACATAAAAATTGAAATGCTCAATTAAATGACACAAAATGAAAACCAGTTGATGGTATATATATCTAAAAATTGTATAAAATGATTAAAGAAATAATCATCATAAAGAGATACTTAAAAGTCAAGAAAAGTAGCCTGGTAAAGTAATACACTCCTCCCTTACTATGCATTATCTTGCTTGGTAATGATGATTTGGCAAACTGCAGATGAATAATTTCATGCTAAAACTACAAATTGAGGCACAACTCTTAGAAGCATATATAAAGAACATCTCTTTCAAAGCGAAATAAATATTTGACATAAATTTACCACTAGGTTTGCAAAGGAATATCTAGGTATGAAATAAATATTTGAGTTGTTACAATTTATTAAACTAAATGAAATAGCAATAATTTCTTAAAATACTCTTATGGCTTATATCTAGATGTCCTCCCCAAATCTCATGTGTTCATAGGCACAGAGTTCAAAACTGCCTGAATTAAGGTGGATAAATGTGGGTAAGCTTGTTATACTGGGATTAAGGCTGTGGATAACAGAAGCCCCAGTGTGGATATGGGTGGCACCAATCAGTGTCTGCTTGCTTGCTGCCTCCTGCTTGCTGTGCCATGGACTGTTTCTCCTCTGACATGTTCTTCTGCTGTGCCACCCTGATTTGGAGCAAGATGACTATGGGCTGAAACTTCTACAAACTGTGAACTACATGTTTCAACCTTTAACTTGGGTTGAGCATTTTGTCTCAGCAGAGGGAAATGTATCTAAAACAATAGCAACTAAAATTTTATTGCTTCCTTGAATATGGAAGCTTCATGAAAGCTTTTTGTTTGTTGGGTTTGAGCTGTCTGGAAAACACTGAGATTCTGAAAAGTTCCAAAATGGTACATTATTGAAAAAAGAAAAAGAAAGAAAGAAAGAAAGAAAGAAAGAAAGAAAGAAGGAAGGAAGGAAGGAAGGAAGGAAGGAAGGAAGGAAGGAAGGAAGGAAGGAAGGAAGGAAGGGAGGGAGGGAGAAATAAAAGGGAGAAGTTACATATGTACTTCATGAACCCATGTGTACAGATATGGGGCTTTAGGAGAGTGACTGAATTATAGTGGATAAGCTGTTAGGAGGTGAGGCCTGGTCAGAAACAATCACTGTGCAGGTGGTCTGAAGTACATATACCCCTTCCTGTCTCCTCTCTTCTCTCTCTGCTTCCTGGCCACCAAGGCATGATCAGCTTTTTTCCAATAAGTCTTTCTTCCACGCTTCTCTGCCTGGGCTCCAGCTGACATAGACTGTAAACAGGAGCTCAACTTTATCTATGCTTCTTTAAGTTGCTGTGTCAGGAATTTTGCAATTAAGATTGTGTTAGTATAATCCTTTTTTTACATAACCTTTGAACTCTATTTATTTTTCGTATTTTATTCAACTGAGTCTATAGTAAAACTGAAGCGAGGAAATCACGATGTTGCACTATAATTGCGATGTCTTACAAATCAGAGTTTTCATTACTGGAAAAACTTCAAGAAGGATATTATGACATTTTATTTCCCAAATGGCCCACAGAATACAAACTTGAGAACAAGACATTTATTCTTACTGAATTTTTGATGATTTTTCTTTCTATGTATCAAACTAAGAGATGATCTAGAAAAAAATTTATCAATAAAAACAAAACAAAAGAACAATCATGTAAGAGATAGCACATCATTGTTATTGATATTAAGAAATGTCAAAATTTTCTGAGTTAATTCTCTAACCATAAATTTTTGTTTTCGTCATACATTGTAGTTTAGTAGTTCACACTTAATATTATATTTCCAGATGATAGAAAGACATGATTTACAGACTTACAATTACACAACTTGAATTTGGAATAAAGACCAAATACATTACTTGTTGAAAAATTTAAATCATACTCAGAAGGAACATATGGATATTACTTGTAACAGTTTTTATATTGAAGTAAACCCTCTCTTTCTTCAATATTTATGTTTTACTGAAGGATAAGATACATATACCTAAGGAAAAAAACAGTGAATCTTTACAAAAGAGCACACCCAAGTAATCAGCATTCACTCAATAGTTACTTATAGTCATAAAATAATTACCTTTTTCTTTTCTCTTAGTTCCTTGCAGTGATGATATATTTTCTGCTTTGTAACTACAGGAAATTGTCATTGTTATTTCTCTTTTAGGCCAGATTTTCTGCAATAAATTCTACTTGCTTTTGTCTGAATAACCCGCTTTTTCATCAAAAAGGCTTATCATGTTACTTGCAGAAAAAAATGAAGGAATTTGAGACCATCTTCTAAGTGAATTATATCAGGTACAGAAGGTTAAATATTGCATAGTTTATTTTACATCAGAAACCTGAAATGTTAATAACAAATGGATAACCTGAAGAAGAGCTGGTAGGTAGGAAGAATTTGGAGATGAGAGAAGGGTTAGAGTTAGTGTTTGGAGGGGGGTAAGAGGCAGAGAGTCAACAGGATTGAAAATAATCAAATTATGGGATACTCATGCACCAATTCCCCATAATGAATATCATTACTGCATATTACAAGCACATTAATCAAAATTTATTCTTATCGCTCTCTCTATATATACATATACTTTAATTGTGTCATTATATAATTTTTCTGTATTCTACACATTTTCCAAAAGTAGAAATTCTCTGAAAAGTAGTTGTTTCTTACAATGTCCATAGGGAAAAGCTGTAGGAATAAAAGAGGTTCTCATCTAAAACTACTGGACTGTCATGCAACCATGGAAAACTGTGTAAAACTTACAAGGATTTCATCACATACATGAGTCATCTCAGTGCTTGTTCTGTGGAGGTGACATGCTTCTACATTCCCTGACTTCCAGGAAGACATTAGGGCCCAACTTATAAACAGTTAATGTATAGTACAAAATAATACAAATACATATTTTCTGTGTGGTCAAGGAAATGAAGATTGTGTGGTCAAAAACTAACAGAGAGAGAGATTAACATCACAAATGATCCAGCAAAAAGAGTGTCCTGAACACCCTAAAATCACTATAATAAATTTGTATGAGTGTGAATGCAATTAAAAGTTGAGGGAGAAGATCACAATACAGATAATTTAATGATTCACTCTAATCTAGTTGAAACTCAATTAGAAATGAGAGACTTGTAAGCCTGGGTACACAAAATTAAGAATTTATTAGTTTGCTAAGTACCTTCAGAAAAGGCATGACTAGTGATACTGAAAAGGTTTTCAGGAATTATTAAAATGCCAACATAGAAACAAAAGAGCAGAAACAACTAAACATAATCATTAGATATATAAAAATATAGATTTAATTTCAAATAATGTAGTTCCAGAAAGAAAGGAAAGAAAGAATAGGTCAGAATAAATACCTGAAAAAATAAGAAAAGAATTCAAAACTTTCTAGATAATTGAAAATATCTATCTAACAAAGATTGTTGTGTAGAAAGACCATGTAAATATGTTAATATTGCAAAATAATATTTTATAAAGCCCATAAGCACTACATAAAATCTGTTATAAATTTTTAATAGAGTGTTATGGTTGATACATTGTGTTAACTTGAGTTTAGAAATTTAACTAAGAGACTCAGCAGGGAGCCAGGAACCTTACTGCCATGTGGAGTTGTGAGGGGGAAGTAGCCTTCCCCTTTTTGCTCTGGGTTCTTTTGTTGGCTGCTGCCTTGAAGTGTTGCCCTGGTGCCATGCCACCCTGCCTTGAAGCCAACTGATTATGGACTGAAAACTCCACAAACAGTGAGTTAAATAAAACTTTCCTGCCTTCATTTTGGGTGTCAGGTATTTTGTCCCGTCAAAGAGAGAAAAATAACCAAGACACAGAGAAAAATAATACATTAATTTCAAAAAAATAAAAGAATAATTACTAAATGACTTTCATAGCTTTTTGTCATATGCATTTTTGTATTTAATTGAAATCTATTTATTCTATGTTGAAATACAAAAACATCACATTAAATGCTGCCAATAATACATTCATTTTTTGTATTAAATTGATAATAAGACAAAGGAAGACTTAATTTAGTTATAATGAATATGTGTCAAATTTTACTCTTTTCTCCAAAATAACCAGTATGTTTACTCTCCTTTCATTCATTTATCCAGACTACAGCATTCCTCAAAAGATAAAATTTCCAGATTACTATTTTCTATCATTATACATGGATTTATAATTAAATATATATTTAGTTCATACATATCTACATCCTCATAAGAATTTTCTCAACTAGTAAAATGAAAGTAATTTATGATTGTTCCTGGGAAATTTATATTTTACTATGTATCATAGTCCATCAAAACTATATGTCATTTGATTGTATTCCATTTTTGTTTGAAATATTAGCCATAATATTCACATGTTCATGCACATGAAGGCACACAGAAAATACGCAGACTTGACAAGAATCACTGATGCAACAGTTAGAAGGACAAACATATTTTTTTCATTCTGCTTGTAAATCTCAGCATGAAATCAGTGGAGAAACTTTACATATAATTGCTTTACATGGATTTGTTTCCCTGTGGTTATAAAAGAAGAAATTAGACTGTTTCACTTACTTCTGTTTTTCAGGGAAGGTAGGCTGTTCATTTTTTCATATATAACTGGAAGTTTTGTAGTTGCTGTACATTTGTATAATGTTAGTAAACTATGCATATATTTTCTGAAAAGTTCAATTTAATTTCTCCTGTATTTTTTATGGGGAGAAAAAAGGTCACCACATTGTACATTTCATTCTTCAAATGAATACATTGAAGAGAGATTTATAAAAGGATATTCTTGATGAAAATTATAGTAGATCTAATTCCATCAGTGTTTTAGTTTGGCTTTTATCTGATGTGACAGTGAGCTGACCTGATGATCTCATCACTGGAGAAAGCTAGGTTAGGGAAGAACCTCAAGGTCATTTTCTTGCGTAAAATCTATACACCAATACTGTTTTCTAAAGAACCATTGGGAAACTGCACTTTTGGCTTGCACTGTGTAACCTCACAAAGTAATTTATTTGTTAAGGTTAGAGTATAATGTAAATATGATTTATTCTTACATTATGATTCTTTAACCTTGAAACACAAGTAGGCATTTCCAAAGCAATTTTGTTGAATAATAGGAATCAATACATAAAAACCTGAAAGTAAGACTTTCAGTTTTTATATCATTTAAGACAAATATAAAGTGATAATTTATTATGCAATCTGTAACAGATATGAATATACCTATTAGAAATGATGCTTACTTAGTATTTGAAATTTGAAATGCTTATGTGGTATTTAAATTTTTGCTCATTTAGTATTTGAATAAATGCTTGTGCCATACATTTACAGAATTACTTATGTTTATCTGATGCTTCACTGTCTTCAGGAAATTTCTATGGTTCCCAATATGCCATCTTTATGTATTTGTTAAATATTTTTAACCTCACAATGAAGAGATGCTGTTAAGATATGTCATAAATGACATCAATTTGTGTAATATGCAATTATCAATATCAAGGTTGGACATGCAGGGTTTGTAAAGTCTACAATCATCACAGTACTGCTTTCTGCAACCCAGGTCCTGGGTTTAGACTGAAAATTATGTGCTCTCTCTCTCTTCTTTCTGCACTCTCTTCTTGCCCTATGTTCATTTTTATTTCTCCTTTTTATTTTTTGTATAACAACCTAATTTTATTTTACTATTGTCAAATGAACACATATTCAGTGAACACATTTCCAGTGCACAAATAACTTAGTTACTGAGGAGAAAGACCACGAGGAATTCATGTGTGATTGAGCAAGTTGAATACTCCAAGTAGAGGACCATACACCATTAGGTGCTTCAGTGACCATTTCAGAAATGTCTTACTAACAGACCTCAAGTTATGGTAAGACATTTTAGAATGAATTTAAGAAAGTGTGGATTTCATCTTACTGAATTTTTTGAGAAGAAGGGTTATTTGGTTTTTAAAGAGGATGTAAGACTAAATAGTCAAACCTATAATTAGCAACAAAACAGTAGGCTTTTCCACTAGGCACATTAGTGGAATATATGATCAGTTTTGTACCTTAGACATCATTCATATTGCTACTCTTTAGTGTTACAGAACAATTTTGTTTTTTAAATTAGTCATGATCACAGATTGAACCATTAACTAATGTTGATACTGTGTGATATAACTGTATTTTATCAAGAGAACACCAAAGTCCAGCTAATAGAACTAGTTCAGCTCTTACCTTTCAGAGGATATGCTCTTTTCTTTTTATCATGACTAAACTATAAAACCTAAGCATCCCACCCTTCCAGACATTATACTCTAGTGTCTAAAAGCAGGTACTTTTGAAAAGACTGCCTAGGGTTAATACTGCATGAGACATATACTAATCATAATGAAAAATACTCATTTAACTGATTTGTATTTTTGTCCCTTTAACAAGAAATTGGACAGAATAACAGTAATCCTTACAAGAGGCATCACAAAGGTTAAGTTGCTATACCTGAAGTAGAGAGGAAGGAGTTTTGCACACAAATAGTCTGCTTTGAAAACTTTAGTTTGTATGTCAGCAGTATTTTTTTCCACTAGTAAACACTAGAACTCCCAAAGAAATCCTCAAGCCATTGTCAAACCTTGCTTATCATAATCACCACCACCACCTACCTGTGCACACTCCCATGCTCTTCAAAGCCCACAAGTCAGACTCTCAAGCCTCTCTATACTAACTCCTTCAGGTGACTCTCTCTCCTGCGTCAGAATCACCACTTACCTGTACTTGTTCATGTCTACAGCCCAGCACAATAGTTGCTCTCAAGGCCCTAAATGATTGGAAGGCAACTACACATGAAGGCAAGTACCACTAATTCTCACCAATCTCTCACATCATTCCTGTCTTTCCTTCATAATCTCTGACTCTTTTCCTTTAAGAGTAGAATGTCAATTCATTTCATGGAGAATTTAGATTTCAGAATTCCATCAGTTCAGGACTACTTTGTAAATGACAACTATTTGTCATCCATTTATGGAAAGAAAATATTAACATTCACACAGCATTTGTGTCTTTGTTTCATTTGTTAGGCAGAAATCCTTTGTAATTTCCCACTTGGACAGTTTTAGTAAGGTAGGCAATAGATACAATCTTAGGTCAACATTTCTTCTTGTCTTTCTTAAAAATTTAGACTGATTTAATTATACATTACACTAATGTAGAGGAAAACAAGACGAAGAAGATCAACTACATGGTGAGTATAAATGATATAAGGGATGGAGATTCAGAGATTGTTCCATAAAACACTGGGAAGACACAGTTATATGTTAAGAAAGAACCTTAAGGCAATAGTATGTTTTGTCAAAATTCCTTGGCCCCAAACACAACAAGGAAGAACAAGTAGTTTTCAAATATGAAGGTACTAGAAAAATGACATTTAATTGATAAGATTTAAAATTAAGTCATTGTATAGAAATCCTATGAGGTTAGGTTTTGACTTTCTTATTGAGCAATTACATGCATAAAATCAAACAACTGATTCCAAATGACAATAAGAAAGGAATGATTTAACCAAAAAAATAAAAAAATGATTCATTAGACTTCTGGAACTTTTGATAAAATTGGCTAGAAGTAAGGGACAGCATTTCTAGAATGATAGGATGAATATATTATCTCTACTCTGATTACTATCATGTAGCTACAGTTAAATGGTGTACATATAAAAGTACTACCTGACTAAAAATTATTTTTTCCCAAACAAAATATCAACAAGAACAGTCTAGTAACATATCAACTTTCAGGATACTATATCTCAGTTGTATTTTTGATGTAAGTTACACAGTCATTAACTCTCACTCTAAGATTAAGTAGTTAGTTGTAAGAATGACAAGATGACTAATGACATTTTCCTGGTTGGGTCACGCTTCCTCACACCTCTGAGCCTTTGCACATGCTGCTTCTTGGGCTTGAATGCCTTCTCACCATCTGTACCTGGCTGTTTTCCAATTCACAGTCCATAATTTTGCTTATATGTCATATATTCTGAAGAAGCTATTCTTAGAAAATAATTTTTAGTAAAGAGAGACTGTGAACAGGTCTGTAGGTCCCTGAAGCAAGGATGCAGAAGTAAAAGGAAGAAATATGGTGATTAAAATAGTTATTCAAATGTTTAATTACTTTTCAGGGGTTTTTTGACTGGTTTTATCTATGCTCAACTAAAACGAAATGTTTAAAACTCATATAGTAAATTGGAAATCTTTTTAGCTATATAATTTGAATAACTTCTGGTAGTATAACTACATGTTCATTCCATGTATTATTCTATTGAAGTAAAATTGTAAAAATACACATTTTATGTTTATATTAATACTAAGAAGAATGAAATGTGAAGTGTGAAATTTACAAAGTATACACGCATGTGTATACCAATCTGTCTAGTCAGATTGTCACATTAAATAATTAAAATTTTAATTCAAATATAATATTACATGGAACTCAGAACTTTTAGTGTCCTATCCAAGCATCATTAATTTAGTGCTATTTATACCTTATTAACATCTTTAATCTATCCTTCAAAATAATCATGTATCACTAAAATTTAACAATTAAAACCAATTGAAGCCAAATGTGGTAGTGAATATCTGTATTCTCAGTGCTCTGGGAAAATGGGGAAGGAAGATTGCAAGTTGAAACTTAGCCTCGGCACTTAGAGGCACTCTGTTTCAAAATTTAAAAAAGGGGTCTGAAGATGTAGCTCCACGAGAAGCTTCTAAGTTCAATCCCCAGTACCACACATATGCATACACACACACACGCACACACACACACACACACACATGATAAATTTCTTAGTTTTTATTAGGACTTTTTCAGTTACTTGACAACAATTTGTGTAGATATGCAATGATCAAATGTATTTGTAACTGCAGAAGTGCTGGCAGTCTAAACTGATCAGAGAAAGACAAGAACACACATTCCATGCGCACGCACACACACACATACACACACACACACACCAATTACAGTCTTACTGAGGTAGATATTTCTAATAAGTCTTACAGCAATATTTCACTGTAAAATTGTTAGTTCCTTCTTTGAAAGCATTTTCAGTCATTACCCAATTACATATGTTATTCTTTCTTTTAGGATAAAATATATCTAACAGGAGAAACTAAGATTCTCACAAACTCAGCATTAAAAAATTCATTATACTAATTTAATTCTATGTTTAATTTGGTCAATAAAGGTCAACTAGTAGATCTTATGGTCACTTTCTAGTTATGCTCCAAAATACTAGTATAAGCACTGTCAAGTCATAGTTTTAAATGATGGTATATATAAAGATTCATTTTGAGTCAACTTGGCTACAACATGGTGCTTATATATTTGTTCAAACATTATTCATAATGTTTCTATTAGGTGTTTTGTCTTGTTTTTGGAAAAGATTAACATTTACATAGATGAACTTTGAGTAAAGCAAATCACTTTTCACAATGTGCAAAGCTCCCATTCAATCTGAAGAAGGTCTTAACAGAATAAGACTGATACTACAGACTAAGAAGAATTTCACGAGCAGTTTACTTTTGGAACATGAATTTCCAGCTTGATGGGCTACTCTGAAGAGTTAGCCTCATGAAGTCTTCACAATTGCTTGCACAATTCAATTCACTAAAATCCCTATCACCATATACCATATCCACACACATATATGTATCTTATTCACACACTATCTCTTCTCTTTCTCTATCTCCCTCTGAAAGATACCGCTTAATACACTAAACAAAGGAAAGACCTCAGTCTAATTCTAGTTATAGTACCCCAGGGAGACAAGGGCATGCATGTGTGTGTGTGTTTATGATTTCAAACAGCTGGAAGGATGGGAGAAAGGGAGAACAGAATTTTAAAGGCCAAAAAAGAGATGGAGCTGTATATTTGCAAAATATGAATATTCACAAAGAACTACAACGAAGATGAAATTTAAAATACTCTTTCTTTAAAAAGGAGGTATCACTTTGTATATA
This sequence comes from Dasyprocta punctata, assembly GCA_004363535.1. NCBI lineage: Eukaryota > Metazoa > Chordata > Mammalia > Rodentia > Dasyproctidae > Dasyprocta > Dasyprocta punctata. Next base: position 168,194 of record RJWM01001011.1, read on the forward strand.
GCCTGAGAAATCAGTATAAATATTTTTATGCTTATGTAGAGAACTACTTTTATCTTCACAAAAAGAAACTAAAACAGAGAAACAAACAAACAAACAAAAACTTTAGGCATATATTCTGTTTTCCAATTGGAGACCAAAGGAAAATTCTAAATTTAAGTAAAGGAATCTATACATATATCAAATTGAGAAATATGTATATGCTGTTCTTTTGCATTTAAAACTAAATTTGTGGGGGTTTTTCCTGATTATATTTTCTAAGAAAGTATTTAATTATAAAATACATTCTGTGTTCATCACATTGCTTCTTGCTTTGAATACCAAAGGGAAAACACATGAGGCAATACCTCAAAATTTAGCAGTAGCTGAACTTGCTAAAAGTAAACAAGCACAAAAGAATGTATAGGAGACATGTCTTAGCTCTAGACTGTAATTTAGGAAACCTAAGTGTCTTAGTTTTCTCTCATTGTTGAGAAAAAATGCCTGACACCCAAAGTTAGGGAAGGAGAGGTTTTATTTAGCTTATCGTTTTTGGAGATTTCAGTTCACACTCAGCTGACTCCAAGGCAAGGTGGCATGACTGAGGGGCAGCCATTCATACTGGCTGCCAGCAACAAGAGCTAAAGGGCAAAAGAGGGAAAGCACGCCACCTTCACACCCTTACACTGTATGCCACATCACCAATTCCAGTGCTAGACAACTAACCAACCAATCACTAATGCTAGATTCAGCTGCCTCCATGTTTGCATGAGGCTTCAAGGGGCCATTTGAACACAAACCATAACTCTAAGTTTGCTAGATTTTGGTATAGACTATTGACAGAAAACAATTTAGGAGCTATGAAATTTTAAAGCTGTTTATTTTCGAATTCAACTTCTTAAATTCACAGTTAGTATGGGAGCGAAAGATGTTTATGTACCTTCAGACTTAATTACGGACATGCTCAAGAGTTCTGTAACAGCTTCATGGTAAACTTTACTCATGGATGACAGGAAATTATTTGAATTGGTAATGTGGTACTACCCAGGTTTTTTTTTTCAAATATGTTATGTTGTAAAAAAAAAAGCACATAGTAGTTAATGTGAAGCACTTGAAAATATGTCAAGGTGAAACTAGATGGAGAAGGATAAAATAGAATAAATACCTCTTGACTCTCTTTCTAAAAAACACCGTAGCCTAACCACTGTAAATTGTATGAAATACTTCTGTGCAGGCCAACTGTTAACTAATTTTACTCTCAAAATTATTATTTTAAAGTAAATAAAGAAGTTAAAGGTTTAGTAAGACCTATATAGTATCATGCATCGTTGCATAAACTCCAGGGAATTCTAAGAAAGTTATCTGAGAGGGAAATATAGCTGTAGTCTTCAAAATATATATACGATGAGATCAGAGATTTTGCTACATTTCAATAAGGATTCTTGTTCAACTGGAACGTGAAAATTTTTTCAAATAGTTCTTTAGAATGACAGGTAATTAACTCCAACCAGAGGGGAACAAGTCAGGCAAAACACTTGGCTAGAGAGCTTTGCATGCTTATGGTCTGACTTGAACACTGAAGTTATACATAACCTCTGAACTCTAACGATTTTCCACAATATAAAAAATTCTGGCTAAAATTAATGAGGTACAAAAAACTGCATGTTCAGCGGCTTAACTAATTTAACATATAAGAATCAAAGCCTAAAAAAGAGCAGATGCATGAGCATGCCTGGGCATGAATATATTAGATTCTGAAAACTCATCAGAGCTTCTATAAATGTCTAGCACCTGTGAATTAAGATAGGTAGAGTGTGACATCTTTTTTCTTTTCTTTTTTTTTTTTTAGTGAGTTACCCATTAGGATATATTTTACCTGACTTAATATTTTACTTTATTTTATTTTTGTCCATTTTGAGACAGGGTCTTATTATGCAGTTTAGGCTGATTTTGAGCTCACTTTGTAGCCCAGGCTTGTCTCAAACTTGCAGGGATCCTCCTGCCTCAGCCTCCCTAGTTCTGAGATTACAGGCAAGCACCACCATACCTGGTTAGGTTTAACTTAATATTTTACAAGACATACATACAGTGTTGCAACAGTGTGGACATTATTATACTTTCCATTATACTGCATAATGGATTTTGTGATAATATTTATAAATTAATCTTTATTTTGCATACACATTTTCTATAGCATTGTGTGATTAATTAATATGTATTATAAGATCTAATTACCTAAAAGCCATATTATTTTATAATAATATTCCTAGGTTTAATGTAATTTGGAGTACGCTAATTGACTACGCTGCCTTCATATAATGTTGCCTGAACATAGAATTTTTTAATTTAAAGTAAACATCAATCATCTGTCTTTAGTTTTTTTTTTTTTTAATTTAACTTGGGTTCCACATTAAAAACACTATTATGACATAAAGTTTAGATCAAAAGCAGTTTAATATCTCAAACAAACCAGTTTGTGTTACATCAACAGCATTTGACTCCCCCAAAGTTTTATAAAATTAGTGGAAAGCATCTGAATGGGTCATAATACATTGCATCAAGAATCCCAAAAATCAATACTATGTGTACTTTTTACAGGATACTCTTCTACCTTTCAGTTTTTCAAGGTGGTTTGTAGAGCCACTAAGGGTCAGACATTTCTAATGTAATTTTAGAATAAACTGATAGCTATAGTAGCTATACTACTTATTAAGAGCTAGATAAACCCTGGTTTCACAACTGACCAGTTTTTTTGGTAGTGGGCAGGTTGCTTAACCTGTCTATGCTGCACATGCTTTATCTATAAACTCTGTGTCATATGAATACTTATCACTACATAGTGCCTATTGTGAGTGTTCTTTTAAGAATTAATTATACAATTCATGCAACTTGTGTAATTAATACTGACAGTTGGTACTCTCATATTTCAATGATGTGGATTTTACGTGTGAAAGGTCAATAATTATTCTACATTGTTATTGGTGTTAATGAAGGGCAAATAAATTTAGTTACTGAATTAGAGTAATATAGTAAATCTTTCTTTTGACAATAATTTAAAAGTCAAAAATAAATAGCAAAGTAGAGTTCTAGCTATTGTTGGTAGTAATAAGACATAAAATTCTCAGTTCTAAGACAGTTTGAAGAAATTTTGTTAAATTCAAAATACCCTGCAATCTTCTGCCAATGTATTTACTTATTTATTTTATTTATTTATTCATTTATTTATTTTTTTGTGGCACCGGGGTTTGAGCTCACAACCTTGCACCTGCCAGACGGGCGGCGCTTAAGCCACTGAGCCAAACTTCTGGTCCTAGTTTTTCAAGGCAGGGTCTCACTATGTAGCTTAGGCCAGGCTTGCACTCACATTGTAGCCCAAGCCGGCCTCAAACTCACAACACTCCTCCTACCTCAGCCTCCCTAGCTCTGGGATTAAAGGCATGAGCCACCATGCCCAGCTCTGCCAATGTATTTATTTAACTGCTTTGAAAGCATCTTCACACAAACACCTGCATGTAAATGTTTAAAACACTTTTATTGAGAATTGTGAAAAGCTGGAAACAAGCAAGATGGTTTTCCACAAAGGAACTGATAAAGAGCCACTCTTGAAGAGTGGAATATCAGTTCAACAAAGGCGTCTACACTGATTTATTCAAATATATGATTGACTTTATTTGTTAATTAAAAAGAATAAAATTCAAAATCTACTTATCGAATTATCATATTTCTATGAACATTCTAGAAAGGGCAAAATTATAAAACACAGACGATAGATAAGTGATTACTATGGAAGGAAGAGTGAACTGCTATTTGAGAGCAACTAGGATATACAGAGGTTATGCAGTGTGACAGAACTCTTCTATCTGATGCTATAGTAATAGGTAAGTCATTTTATTTAATTGTCATAAAGTATGGAAAGGAAAATAATAATTGTTGTAGAAATATAGGTGACAAGGATTAATATCAATGAAACTAATACATGAAATTTTATGAAAATAATTAATAAAATAGAATTAACCCTGATTACAGTTCTCAGGATGGAGTACAATCTTCTGTGGAAAATGAATCCAACCCTAATAAAATGAATGCCTTTACTTCACTGAAGGGAGGTACTGAAAAAAAAAAAGAAACTGACATAAAAAGTGTTGGATAGTAGTGTTTTGATTGGAAACATGGGTAAGAGAAAAAATCTAGGTGCAGAAATGCGGTACTCTATTGAGTAAATTCATTTTTCACAGCAACATAGGTTGATAATTTTAAAAATTACTTTATACATATGCAAATGTTTACAAAATAAGTAATCAATTTTAGATAAGAGAGCCTGACTTCTTACTATCAAGAGACTTCTAAGTATCTGTAGATGAGTCACGCTCCAGGAAATCCAGCATGGTCTTCTCACACTCTTAATTGTGCATTGAATTACTGGATTGTGACTCGTTTTCAAAAAATAAAGTATGGAAAGGAAAACAACAGTAATTTTACAACAGAGAAGACTGAAACATACAGTCTTAGCAAAGTGATCAAGCAAGTTAGTACTCATACATGCAAAATCATATTTTGCTGTTCAGTGATGCAAGCTAAGGTATAAACCCTCACAATACTATTATGTAACAATGAAATAAGTTTATAAAACAGACAGCTATTATTTCTTTTGCTCTCCTACAACAATAAAGTAAGTTTATAAGATGGACAACTATTATTTATTTTAATTTATTATTCCAGTCCATTTTAATGTTAGACTTTCATAACTCATTGTTTTCTTAATAAACTTTAGTTTTAAATAAATTTTGACTTACAAAAATTGGGAAGAAAATATAGAGTTTTTATGAATACTTACTCCAGTTCCCAATAATGTTAAAACAATCACGGTACATTCATGAAAGTCAAGACATTATCGTTGGTACATTAATATTGTTTAGCATTATGCAAATTCCAGACATTATTTTATCTACAAATGTCCTCTTTAGTTTCAGGATCTGACCCTGTTCACCATGTTTTCCTTGGTTGCATTTGTCTCTTTAGTTCTTCTCTAACCGTGATGGTTTCACAGTGTTTGATTTTCATGAACTTCATAGTTTTGAAGTGTGCTGGGGAGGCATTTTGTAAAGTGCCCCCACTGATGGGGGTTAGCTGATGTTTTCATCACAATTGAGGTAAGCAAATTCCGGAACACCCAAGAGATCAAACACCATTTTCATCTAGTCATGTGAGGGGTAGGTGTTACCCATGTGACATTAGTAGTGATGCTAACTTTGATCACTTGGTTAAGGTTGTGGGTTTGAGTGTTTTCTTGTAAAATTAGTATTCTTCCCCTTTTTATGTTTTTTACCTAATCAGGAAATAGTGCCTATGGTAATTTCATAATTGAAAATATCTTAATAAAGTACTCATTTCTAGGTTTTCAAATCATTTTTCTTTTTTGTTTAAAAGAGCACATGCATCTAATTAGTAGTGCAAATATATATTATACAACCTTTTGAAAAGAAAGCAAAATTTACATATAGTGAGATTTTAATAAAAGCTGACTGGATCAATTATTACAAAAATTTCACTATTTTGTCTCCTTTTACTCTGTTCAAAAGAAAAGAGAAACTGTGATGAGGGAGAGGAGAAAGGAAGAAAGAGAAAAGGAAAAAAAATACATATATACATACACAAGATAGTAAAGATAGTTATACAGCTAGTTTTTCCTAGTTTATTAAAAAGAAAGGTTTGTGCTAATATTGTTTGGACAATATTTCATGCCTATATCTTGTACTTTGAGTAACTACTAAGAAAATAACAATACACAATGTGTTAATTATTGTTACTCTCCTATTAACCTGTTTGGAAACTCTTTTATTTTTATTTTTTCTCTTTAACATAAAAAGAAGAAAGGAATTTCAAAATAAATGTAATTCCAAATAGAAGTCAAGCAGCTAATGATTTCTTGTGTCTATTTTTCTAAAATTGGGTATTATTTTAAAATTACATTTTATTGCACATTATTAATTTTAGTATCTGTAAAGAAATGAGTTACTTAAATTCACTGAAAGTTGCTACAGTTGCTTTTCAATTGTTTCGTTTTAGGCTCCAGAACCTGGGAGGGAGCTTTTTATTTTGCTGGGTCCCCAAAATCTTTTCATTCTTCTTTTATTTTTTCCAGCACATTAATTCTGGGGATTTTAACATATGGTTAATTTATTTACCCTCCTTTACTTTTACATGTCATTAAATGAAGTTAGAAAGGGTAGTTGTATTTCAGATTGAAATAAACACTTTAATTCTTGAAACATTCATTTACTACTAAATTATTTATTGCTAGTAATTAGATATCAGGTCCTAAAATATCCTGCCAAGCATTCTTTGTATAACTAATGTTCTAATAGATACACTAGAAAGATCAGTTACTATAAATTCTATTAACTCACGTGTGTAATTTTAAAGCTTACCTACACATTTTATCTTATTTTATAAAAAATGTATCATTTCCTAGTACAGAATAAAAAAGAACATTCACAAATTCATCCATTTTTTCCTCAATGTCACATTGGAAGTAAAATCATGTAAGAATAATTATTTGGAAGAAAGT